>ML808645.1:173903-186111 GCA_009831015.1 Picea engelmannii | reverse complement strand
TCATGGTCGATGACATTGATTAGCCAACGGGTGGATGAAGGTGATGCAAAGGGTAAATGAATGCCCAACAGGTGGATGGGATGTGACAGGAAATAGGTGAGTGGAGTGTGACATGTAGGCAGGGTATTGGATTGTGGTGGCACAATTCGAAGGTGGTATGGATAAGTGGTTTGGTTGTTTACTCAGTACGATGGGGTAGGCGGTAAGAGAGAATGAGCGAGGGGATTCTAAGTTAATGTGAAGTTGAGACATTATGAGGGGCTCGCGCCTGGAAAACCACCAACTCGAACCCCCCCACCATTAAGGGAAGAAAGGTCAGGGGGGTCTGATATTCATTGCTGACCGTAGATTTGAGCGCACTTTGATCAACCACTGATATTAGCACACCTTTTAACACGAAGATCCAAAGATGTCATATCACTTCCAAACTTAGGATAAAAACCTTTTATGGCTTTTTGTTGCTGCCCATCCTTCGTTTTGTCACCAAGGGATCAAAAAATACATCAATTTTAACTCAAATCAAAGGCATTTAAACAACCTTTCATCAATTTTATTGAAATAAAACATGTTAATCCTATATGCTAATCTAGTTACCTAGAAAATTGACCCAGTTTAAACTATTGGATCAATAATTACTCTACCCTAAGACATTTGACCAAGATCAGACTGTTTGATCAAACTTATTCACTAACCTATCTAATTTGGCTAAGATTAGATTGTTTATCCAAATTTATTCACTATCCTATCTGCATAAATTGAAAGATTCAGATCATGGTTAGACGGTATGAATCAAGACAAATTTATTCCGTGGGGTTTAATCATTTTTTCTTTTCTATTTTTATACCCTCTTTTAATTTTTTCTTTTTTTTATTCTTTTCTATTGTTTTTCTTTTTCTTTTCTTTTCTTTTGTAAATCATTTGCAGAATAAAATATTATTTACAACAAAAATACAAGTAGAGGAAGATATTCTAATCACCAGGTGATTCTTATGAAACATACTAGGGTTATAAAAGTGGCTCCAATTGGGGCCGGTGCTCTCCTTGTGAGGTGCCAATAACCAGCTACCCGATGCCTTGAAAATTCTTCTCAAGTGCTTCTTCTGCAACTTGATTTGCTTTAATTTAATTGTAAATTTGATGATCCAGATCAATGACTTAGGGCCTTCACTTCAGGCTTCAACCATTTGATAAACAACACCTCATGCATGAAATAAAGGTAAAAGAGAAAGTGGGTTGTACAATGAAATGAGTAACTAAGATCTTCATTCTGGTGGAACATAATGTTTGAGCATATTGCCATTGATAGGTCCTCCTGGCAGATCTGCTCCCTTTGTATCCTTGAGTATGAAAGCATTGTTTCCTCTATATGCATGTATTATGAAAGGTCCTTTCCAAAAATTGTTGAACTTTCTATGATTGCATTTGTCTTCATTTCTAGAATCCTATTTCAGTACTAAATCACCCAATTTGAAATCATCCTCCTTGGTTCTTCTCTCATAAATCTCCTTGATTCTCTCTTGAATTACCTGTGTCTAGTTATACACCTCCTCTCTATATTATTGAAGTTGGATCATCTGATTGATCCTCCTTTGAATGTATTTAGGCCCTGCTCACACTTCTTGTAGCAACTTCATAAAAGGAACACCCAAATAGGTGGGGAAAACAACATCAATTCCATATACTAGCTGATATGGGGACATACCATTTGGTATTTTTGTGGTCAGCCTATCAGCCCAAAGTGCATGAACCAACTTGTTCTACCAATATTTCTTATTTCCTGCAACATATTCTTTATGATATTTACCAAAATTTTACTTGAGGACTTAACTTACCCATTTTCCTGAGGGTAATAGGTTGTGGAGTGTCCCAAAGTAATCTGGTACTTGCTTCAAAATTCTATTAGTTTTTTTTATCTGAAGGTTGTTGCATTAGCAGTTATAATCTTCCTAGGGGCCGGCATCCACAATGAGAGAGAATGTTATTTTATAAGAATTTGATAATCACAACATATGTGGCTTGCCTATAGGGTACAAATTCAATCCACTTTGTGAAGTAGTTTGTAGTTGTGAGGGTCCATGTATGTTGGCCTAATGAGGGTGGGTGAATCTCGCTAATAAAATCTAAACCCCACTGCTGGAATGGAGCCTCCATATAAATAGGTTTCAAGGGTAAGGTAAAAAGTTTCCTTTTTCCTTCAAAGACTTAGCACTTGTGATAGGAGGTTAACTTTTATGTACATATGCAAACATGGTGGGCCAGTAAAAACCAGCTCCAATGATCTTATTAGCAGTAGTATTCCAATTATAATTCCCACCACAATATCCTTCATGGAAACCTACAATTATTTGTCAGCTTCATATTTTAATAAACAATTAAGTAAAATGCCTCCAACATCTTTCCAGTAAATATCTCCATTCAAAATGCAATTTTTAGATCTTTAAGTTTTAAGAATCTAGCTTTAATCTTTGTCAGACTAGGAGGATCTTGTAAATTATGCAAGACAAAGATAAGGTCTGTGTACCATGGATAATTTGAGAATACTTGTTTAACATTTGGATTCGCCTGCTCTCCCTGTTCATCAACTGTATCTAAATTTTTTATATCTAAAGCATGAAAATTTGATTCAGCCATTAGTTTGGCCAAACCTTGACCCTTGATCAATTTAGATGGTTTGATTTCTATATCATATTCCAGAATCACAACAATCCATTTACCTCTTCTACCATATGGGTTATCCTGAGTCAGAATATCTTTCACCACTGCATTTGGAACATAAGCAATGGTATGTGAATGGAGAATGTAAAATCTAAAATATTTAATCTCTTTTACCAAGGCAAAAGATTGTTTCTCCATTATGGTGTAGTTCAGTGCAAAATCTCTCAGTGACTTGCTGAAAAATGCTATAGGTTGTTCATGGCCTTCATTATTTTTCTGCAAAAGGACCGCTTCAATGGTGTGTTCAGATGCAAAATAGAATAAATAGAAATCTTTAGTGTAATATGGACTAATTAATATAGGAGCTTGTGTAAGTGCATGCTTTACTTTCTCAAAGGATTATTTAGCTTATGTGTTCCACTTTATTTTTGTATATTTTTTAATCATATTTGTAATGTTCCTCGGGTGTTTTGCAAAATTGGGTATGAATCTTCTTAGAAAATTTATTTATCCTATGAAGGATTGCAATTCCTTAATGTTCCTAGGATGGTCTAACTTTTGGATGGCCACAATTCTGTTGGGGTCTGTATTGATTCCATATTTAGAGATTACATGCCCTATCAGTTTTCCTTCTTCTAAAACAAAAGGATTTTTCTTGGGATTTAATGATATCTCAAACTTTCTGCACTTTTCAAACACTCATTTGAGGTGCTATAAATGTTCCTCATCTAATTTTGAATAAATAGTAACATCATCGAAGTATGTGAATATAAACCTCCCAAGATCATCCATGAAGGAAATTTCCATTTCTCTCTAGAATGTGGCACCAACATTCATTATGCCGAAGGGCATTTTCACATACATGAAAGTTCCCCAGGGTGTAGTGAAAGTTGTTTTCTCCTGGTCATTAGGGTGGACGAGGACTTAGTTATAGCCAGAAAAACCATCTAGAAAAGAGATACTACTAGTTCCAACTACCTTTTTTAAGATGTGATCCATTTTAAGCAAAGGATAGTTGTCTTTAAGGGAAACCTTGTTGAGGTTTCTGAAATAAATGCAAAGCCTGATTTCTCCAGTCTTCTTTGTAGTAGGAACCAGATTGGGAACCCATTTAGGCATCATACATTTTTTTTATCTCTTTTTCTATCAGGTGAATTAACTTTGGGTTGATTCTCCTAAGTTTCTACTTGAAAGGTTTATGTTCTTATTTTATTGGGATTTTATATTGTATGATACTTGTGTCATAAGACTTTAAATCCTCATAACTCCAAGAAATGAAATCTACCAATTCTTTGAACAATTCAATATATGTGTGTTTTTTCTCGAGGGGTAATGATTTAGATAGTTTAATCATTTTGGGTTTTTCCTCCGTTCCTATATTACATTCTATTGGGCTCTAAATATTTCCTAAAAATAACCTCTATGCATTAGACAAAGGTAGGTGCTGGCACAAGCATTTTACTTGTTTCCTACGTAGGTTCTTACCTTCCATTTTCAATACCTAGCCTCCATAGATGCAACACTTATAAAGGAACAACAATTGTAAAGGGAACGAAAATTGCTCCATTCAAATGAACAACATCAATACTCAAAGGAACAACAGTCGCATGAAAGGAACAATAATTTTTCCTTTCAAATGAACAACAATGATACTCAAAGGAACAACAGTCGTGCGAAAGGAACGACAATTGTTCCTTTCAAATGAACAACAACTACACTCAAAGGAACAATAGTCGCACAAAGGGAATGACAATTGTTCCTTTCAAATGAATAGAAACTACACTCAAAGGAACAACAGTTGTTACATTGGGTTGAACTAATGTTGAATTAATTACATTGTAGTATTTCCCAGCTATTTAATTTTTCAACCCGAGGAAGTCTTTTATTCAAAGTTATCGTGGACAATATATGCAAGCAACAAATTCTAACTAACACTATTATCTATTTATAAAATAAAACACATAACTTAAAATCAATCAAATCCGTTCTTGCTTGAAAATACACTCAGCTGAAATAAAATCACTACCACACTCTTACATAAATTAAAGGAGTATTAACAAAATGAAGTAACAACAACATGAATTGAATCTTACTGTAACAACAATCTAATAAACAACACACAACTATAAGCAATGATCAATTATCATAAACCAAGATAAATTAAGACAATGAAAAGAAAAATACAAGTAAATGAATAGGAACAACACATACCAGATTGAGGGGGCCCTGCCTGACCGAGCATGCGTGGCCAAAAGACTTACAAGATTAAGAGAAAGTTGCACATAATTGCAGATCAATCAACTCATTTCTATTATTGAAGAAAACTCAGAAATTACGTAAGTTCAACTCTTTCTTACAAATAAATTCTATATAATCTCATGACTTCCTCTCTCCTGATTGAAGAGGTATTATTTATACAAATCGAATCCCCAAATCCTTGGGTTTCTCAAACAAATTGCTAAGTTTAGAGAACCGACCACCACTGTAATTGTGGAAAAATAACCTTTTAAAGAACCAACAATTTCTATCAAACCGTAGCTCCAATTGGAAAATGACCCACAAAGATCTCAATTGGGCCCATTATGAACAAAACCCATGTCTCATATTTTTGCGATTCATCCTCATCTGCTCACAATATTCCACGCAAATTCATCTCTCCTTATCTGCCATGTTGTTCACTGAAAATGGTTAACCACGAGATGGAACTCACATGTGTCATTTGGAGGTTGGAACCTTGACTACTGCAAATATTTCTACTTAAAATCACATTTCAAAACATCATCAGAAAAATCATGCATAATAGTTTTTAATTCATTAAAAATGAAGGAAAAATAATCATTATTAACCACCAAAGCATAACATGAATAATATGTCATTTTATGAGCAATTGTAGCAAATGTATGGCAAATGGAATGATAAATGAACAATAATAGGATGAATAAGGGATGTAATGGATGTCTATAGATGATGAGAATATGGACAAATGTGTGACCCAATATCTGCCCCACATTGAAAATGTTGCATGTCCGCATGCAACTCAATACATTTCATTAACCAAGTTGTTAAGGACTCATTTGAATGTTGTTGATATAATGGATTTTCATGCAAAGCACAAATCAGATGAAGAAGTTATTTTGATAGTTTTATATATCACAATTTAATCCACATTCTTGCCAAAAATCATAACAATCCAATACACAAATCCCAAGATATGTTGTTGTTGAAACTCCTCGTAATTGAAACTATCCTGAAACAGTTCTGACAACACATTTTTTTCAAAGTACAAAGTGGCTTTTGTAGGCATATTAATCCCGTGCTTCATCATACCAAAAATCATAACAACCCAGTTCGTCATTTGGAAGATATGCCCAAATCAATTTCTGCACTTTTTTGTAGAAAAAATAAAATGTATGAGAAAAATAAATATGAATGGAAAATGAGAGAAAAAACAATCATGCATAGTAACCACCATCATGCATAGTAACCGCCCCACACTAATTGTATAGCATGTCCTCATGTCGCATTATGGAATCAAACTTAAACACAATCTCAAAAGAGATCCTCTGCAAAAAACTAATGCATAAGAAGAAAATCATCTTTGAGTACCTCTTGCTTATGTATACAACACAATCACCATCAAATTCCCTCAATACGTTTTTCTTGTACTTCAAGGAAACATTTTTAATGGGAAAACAATCTACAAACCTTGAATCTGGTCATGATCTTGCTACAAAATGATTAGTACATGATATCTTTTACTGCATGTTGTAAATACCTTATCAATGCTTGAATACCAATCATCCAATCTTGGAAATCCATCAAAGGTTATCTCATAATGTGATTGAGTTGGCCATGTAATGAGTTTACCATAAAATGCTTAACCATATCTATTTGAAAATCCACATACCATATGGTATACCCTTCAATAATACCATTTTCTCTTATGGGGATTGCAACCCTATAATCATGGGATTCTAGATCTGAAAACAACTTGCTTTGTTTGTAGGTTACCTCACAGGTTTTCATCATTGATAACAATATTTTTTTCCATGAAAATTCATAACATTAAGAATGTAAGGAACAAATTTTTTATCATCATTATGAAGTGCTCATAATTTGTGAATCAATACATGCATTAGTGTATCATGAACCAAGAAAATGAACCAGATACCTCTGTATTTCTACTCATGTGTTTAAAAGAAAATGGCTTCTACAATAGTGTCTTTTACTATAGGTTCTTGTCGACAGTCAACTTCCTTCTTCAAATAGATTCTTTGGCATGCATAGTATCTGGTCCATTCTTCATGTAATGGAGATAACTCATAAAAAAATATGTAGCCAACCAATGACAAAATCTAGAAATTCCAATAAGTTTGCCCCAACACCTAGGTAAATTTGTTTCCCATGTACCAATGGTGACCCAATTTTCTTCCATATATTTCATGCTATACTATAGTAGCATGCTAAAATCTGATTACACAATGGAGATCTGAATTTTCCTTGGATATACCTTCACTTTCTAAGATTTCAACAATAAAATTATGATGTTGAGAATAGATGGTTGAATATGAAACCATGGGCGTAAACTAATGATTGTTGTTGCATGCCAAAGATAATGACTCAAAATGATTTTTTCTTTGTTGTATGGAAGCATAGGCTTCTTCTATTGCTTGCAATAACTATGGGAAAGGTACCTCTAAAACAAGCCACTACAAAAATTTCTTTTTAAATTTTGGTTGGCGACATTGTTTCAATTTCCTTTTAATAACTACTTCCTTCCATTAACATTTGTGTAGACAACTACACATGTGTTTTCATAATGGAAACAGAGGCTGCAACAAAATTATCATACTACCACCCAAAATAACCATTATCATGCTCCCATGGTAAATCTTATGAGCACATAACCCTCTTTTAAACAATGATGTATATCGACAAGCGAGAAAAACAAACACAATGTTCATATGGGAGGGATAGGCATTAATGAAAGGGTTAGCATCGTAATCATTCTTGAGACATCCATTAACTCCGTAGCCTATCAAATCCTTATGACATGTATGACTCAAATCCATATAACACATATGTTGTATCCTTTCATGAATCCATAACAACAACTGTTTGAAGATGTGCAATATCTAGGAGAACCATGAGTCAAAAGGATAGAAAAGATAATTGGAAACCCATGAGATGAATGAATATATCATGGAAATTAACCAAAGAAACCATACCTCTAACTTTTAGCGTGCTTGTATGAAAATGGACATCATGATCTTCTTCCTTTCTCTATTCTGGTTCTTATGTGGCAGCAACAAATCAATTGCTCATGCTTGGATGTTAGGAGATATAGGGAAGGACTTGACTTGGATGTTGGGAGTGCATGAGGTGAAGGTTGATATGGTAATGGATGGATAAGAGAGGTAATAGACTAGTTATGATATGAAAATGGAGAATAGAAATATCCTTAGTGGTTCTTCATGACATTTTCCTAGATCTTTAATAAATCAAAAACTCGTGCTATTTTACCTCAAGTTTTACCTCCATGAAATATTTGATTGGCATGGATGGAATGATGTTTGTTGAAGTTGATGTAAGCCAAATTGATGTCAAGACAGATGTATATGAGAGATGAAATAGAATGAGGTTGAATCTGATTTGAAATGATGTTGTGTTGGCTGCATGTCAGACTACTGCTGCTGAAACAAATGATGATGAATAATTCTGCTACAAAAGCATAAATCTCCTTCTCTTATTCTAAAAATCAAATGTTGAAATGAAAATGGAAAGGGACTACAAAAATATTGAAACAATTGATGTTGCAAGTCACTGTTGAAATCATTAGATCACATAATCTTCAACTGCTACAAAAACGAGGTACAATTCTTACCATGCGAATGAATGTGTTGAAGTCGAGCATGGAAAGAAATCGTTGGATTATCGAACATTAATGTATGTCATTAACCAATGTGAAGAAAATCACCTTTGATGACAGTGAGATCTAAAGTACCTTAGTGCATCTTGACAGGTACGAATGGATTTGCTAGAGTCGAGTCACCTGCAAGATTTGTCAATCAAGAGGCATTGATGAATCCCCATGATTAACAACAATGAGATCTACCATTGATGTATGCAGATCCCAGGGCACTATGAAACTTTAACCTCAATCCCAGATGGTGTGTTGGAGTCGATGGGATGAGATTTTTTAGAAGGAGGGCCTTAAGGAATCCCACATCATCCAACGCGAGCATAGACAAAAGGATTTGAAGAACTGAAAAATGAAATTTTTTCATTAGCAAGAGGTAAGGGAGATGAGTGACTTTATTCATGGGTTAGCAGTGATTGGAGTGGAAAGTATGGAAGTGATGAAATGGAGCAGAAGGTAATGGAATGGATGGAATGGTAGAGTGGAAAAAAAATGTATAGGCATATTACGGTGTTGGTGAATGAGCATGATGAGCATAATGTCTTCTTAGAAATATTCATGGCATGGTTAATGTAGCAATGAAACTTGACTTCTGAAACATTGATCTTTGTATGGTTTGTACATCAATCTCTCCATTTGTTAAGTGCTCAATCCATTTGAAAATTTGAGAAAAAGTCTTCAAGAATCACTCATGCATGTATTAACCTTCTTTGATCTTCCAAGGACCTGAAAAACATAAGCACTTACCTGCAATAAAACATGAGATCATGGAGAAGAGAGGTGTACAGGCTCTATTCATCCAAGACATACGCAAAAAAAAACATTTAGTTACTTATAAAACAAATCCAAAGAAAATAACTGAAACAAAATTCATTTTATACTTGTTCAGGAGTGTTGGCCAACATATACTACCCAACAGTGTTTTGATCATAACTTCTTTATTTCTCATCTGATTTGAGTGATTCCAAAGACAAATAAAATTACATTCAAAGGTCTATGTCCATAACTTCCTCATATGATATCGGAATTGAGTGATTCAAATTGATTTGTAAACTAGATTCATAGGGGAATATACCAATGAAACATGTTTTCAATATCTATCCAATAAGACATCCAAAAAGTGATTGTCCCAGCTCTGTTCCTAAGTTGTATGCTTGACATCCCATTAGTATTTTGATCATAAATTTTTAGTTTGATGCCCAATCTCAAAAATTCAAATTGGTTTGGAAACTATATTCAAAGGGATACTTGGGATGTAAATAGGTTTTGAAAATAAATCCATTAGGTATCCAAAAAACAAACTGTCCCAGCTGTGTTTTAGTAAAGATTTCAAGCCAAAATGCCACAAAAAATCGAATAAATGAAATATGGCTCTCAAAAAGTGACTGGAATAGATGTGAATGTTTTTAAAGATATAAATTTCAATGGGATACATGCTCATACCAAAAATTTCAAGCACTGAGTACCTATATTGACTTACATGGTGTGTAACAACAACTACTAAAACTTAAAAAAATGATCTTTGAAAGAAAGTCCATGAGATCAAGGCTACAAGTGATCGAATGATGATCTCTTGAAGGTGACTCGTTTTTTATTTCTAAACTAGGCTACTAATGCTTAGAACTAAACTAATCAATTCCATTAAGCATTTATTGAAAATTCATTCATTACCCTACCCTACTTTACTTGAAAAATGAACTAACTCAAGTATAAAAATACTTCCAATGAAGCCACTTACGTAACAAAGTCTCAAATATGCTCATACCCACAACTGAAAAATATAACTTTATGAATACCAGGATATGAAAGACCAACTTCCCTTGAAATGATGGTGCCCAAAATTGCTGAAGTATAGCATGAAGCTATGGATTGGTGACAGATTGAAACCAAGATTCAATATAGTCCTTGTTCCATTGATTTCCTATAGATGTTACACCATGAATCTCCTTAAAAAATTGATCTTCCTGAATGCAGAAGAGATTCATATCCAGTGACCATGATGTAGAAGATGCTTTACTTTTCGGTTCCAATGTTTGTTTTTCATCAGATTTATTGATCTTGTCGGCTTGTTGATGATGATAAGAAGCTTCTTTTTCAAGTCTTGGACTTACAACCTACCCAGACTTCATATGGATTTGTTGTGATGGAGTAGGTGAGGTAGGATAAGTGGTAAATGTAGGAAATTTGTGCAGGTCAACACTGTAAGTATACTGCACTACTTTATTATGGTTAGGGTGCGAGGTGGGTTGAACAGGAAGTTGTGGAGGGCATGGAGGAGCTTGATGAAAATTTAAGTATGGAAAGTATAGATGATTGGTTTGTGTGGATGACCTTAATGGGAAAATATGATGTTGTTGAAGATCTTTTGGAAAGTATGGAGGATTGGTGGTTTCCTCAACATGAGGGAAAGTAACCATGCGATCATAGGATGGACCATGCCAACCTTGTGGACAAGTGATCTAAAAATGAAGAAGACTTGAAAATCTTGAAATTATTGCAATGTAAATGTTATGTGTTTAAAGAAAATGGATCAATTTTGCAACACATAAATTAAGGGATTACTCATGCAAAATACACATAGACAGTATCATAATTAATGAACATAAGCACATAAACACAACAATTGATAAAGGAGTTCACCCCTCTCTTGGGCTACATCTCCTGGTCCAGCTTCCAATGGATCATTATTATTAATTGATCAAAGTTCTCAAAAATCATGTCTTACAATGCTCAAACTGACCAACCAACTGCTCCAATGGCTTCAGAGCATCCAAAAACCCCTAGCTGGGCTTTTTCAGCACCTCAATCGGTCGAAAAACGAAGAAGTTATGCCTCTTGGAAGTTCCCCCTTCAAGCTTGTTGTCTCTGCATCTACAAAACGCACCCTTGTTAAATGAACTTGGCACACACGCAATATATAGTGTAAAATCCCAGCACCGGGCGCAATCATACCAATGGTGCAAACTATAGGACAGTGATGGGCGTGCCAGCCCCTAACCACCTAGCACCTGGGCACATGGGGAGTTACAATATGACCTCAGGATTTAACCATTGCCAACCGTTTGAAACCAAACTTAATCTCCCTCCGCACTACGTGTGGTCATATGTATAAACCATATAACCGTGGCTTACAACACAAATCTCGTGCCATTTTTATAGAGGGCATATGACATGGTCGTATGGGCTATTGAAACACGCGCTCTGTAATACAAAAACCCCTGCTCTATATGGCATGTTCACATATAAAATAATACGGCTGCGGGCCGGGGCTAAGCCCCGGCCCGACCCCCCCGCCATATACAATAATATGCAGATTCAAATGTAATAAAACACACATATATAATAAGAAACAAGTGGCGGTGCAACGGTCGGGCAGATTTTGTGAAGACTTATGCAGTGGGGAGGTCCGGGGGTCAAACCCCACGGACTCCAATACATTTTGACAATAGACCAAACAACCAATACCGGGGTGCCACGTGGCAGCCCATGATTGGGCCACGTGGAACCTTGCCATTGTTCAAGAATATTCCACGTGTCAAGATATCATTCACCCTCAACAGACAACCAAAATCTGCCACATCATCACATTCCATGTCATCATACGGTCATACAGCCCTGCCACATCAGCCTGTA
>ML808645.1:105352-125617 GCA_009831015.1 Picea engelmannii | reverse complement strand
ATAACCTTTCTAATAGAGAAAAGATTACTTTTGTGCTCCTCGAAGCCATTCCCCATGTCAAAGATTGGTGGGAAACCTTCTGTGAGAAAAAGGAAACAAAGGAAACCTCATTATTTATAGTTACATCCACCTGGGAATCCTTTAGGGATTCTATTAAGGAACAATACTACCTTGTCAGAAGTTATGACGACTTGTATACCAAATGGACCACACTACGGCAAGAAAGAGACCAAGCAGTGCTAGATTTCACAAATATTTTCCATACCTTGCACACCAATATGGTTATCAAATATTTAGAGTGACATCTAGTTCTCACATATCATTGTTCTCTACATAGATACGTCCAAACCAAAATGGAATTTTTGGACATCTCATCCTTGGGCACAACCTACCGATATGCCGTCAAAATCGAGTAGAAGCTTAAACAAAAGGTGCGACAATTTGGGCCTAGGAACCCCTCACAACAAAATCCATGAAAGGGTAGCCCCAACCCACAAAACAGAGGATAGAGAAAAGATGGACATTATTAGGACAACCAGTCCAATATGAAAGAAAAGGACACTGGAAAGACAAGGAAAAATACCAGGAAGTGGCGTGACTTCCATAAGAGCCCTTGGCATAACACTACTGACTATCACTCAAAGCAGTCATTGGTGGCCAAAGTGAAAGCCTCTGAATTAGATGTGGGTTCTAAATCTGAGCCATAACCATAAAGGGGAATATAGATCATTGACATGGAACCCAATGCCACCGTTTCTACCACCAAGCTCCAGCATGGTGAACTAGACAATCTAGAAGAAAGAGAGCACCTCTTCCAATCACAGAGGTGGGTAAAAGGCACCCCATTGCATTTCATCATTGATAGCGATAGCCAGGAGAAGCTCATATCAATATATTTCATCAGGCATCTTGCCCTGTCGACAACATCACACCCACAACCCTACACCATTGGATGGCTCCACCAAGGAAGCGATCTCTGCGTTAGCCAATAGTGTCAACTATTGTATGGCATCAAGCCCTTCAAAGATGAGGTATTGTGTGATGTTTATCCTCTCGAAGTTTGTAATGTTCTTTTTGGACAAAATTATTTATGGAAATGTGATGTTGTATATGAGTCTAGGCCTCGTAGTGTTATTATTACTTTGAACAAAAAATTGTACAGGATACCCGAGGTAGTCCCACCTAGTGATATTTCCTTGATCTCTACTAAGAAATGTAGGAAGGTCATTTCTCACATGGGGAAGTTTGTCATCTTCATGATTCTCTCTCAGAATAAGAAAAATATCACATCCACATCCAGGGTCTCTACGACCAATCTCTTCACATAGCAGAAGTAACTAGATAAGGTCATGGAAGAATACTCAAATATCTTCTCCTCACCTATCGAGGTACCTCTGCACTTCTAGGTCAAGCACCCCATTGATCTGATCCTTGGTGCACCACTGCCCAATGGGCCAGTCTATCATCCCTCTCTATTAGAGAATGAGGAGATCAAGCAACAGATCTAAGAACTTCTCCATAAGGGGGACATCTATCCCAACTCATCACCTTGCGGGAGCCCAATTATGATGCTACAGAAGAAAGATGGCACCTAACGACTCTACATTGATTATCGGTCTATGAATAAAATCATAGTCAGAAACCGGTACTCAATTCCCTAAATCAATGACCTCCTTGATAAACTCACGGGGGACAAATGCTTCAGTAAGATTGATCTGAATTCTGGCTACCACCAGGTCCCGATAGAACAGACAGATGTATGGAAGACCACCTTCAAGTCAAAGTAAGGCCTTTTTGAATGGTTGGTCATGCCCTTTGGTTTGACAAATGCGACATCCACTTTAATGAGGTTTATGGATGATATCCTACAACCATTCACCAATAATTTTGTAGTGGTGTATTTGGATGAGATTCTCATTTATAGCAAGACTTGGGCTGAACACTTGCAGTATATTCAGTAGGTTCTACACACCCTGGGACAGCACAAGCTATACGAAAACTTGGAAAAATGATCCTTTAGCATGGACAGGGTCCATTATCTGGGCTACATCATTGATCATCATGGTGTACATGTGGATCCAGCCAGGATCCAAGTCATCCATGACTGGCCAACCCCAACCACACTCACTAAGCTTTGAATATTCTTGGGCCTTGCCAATTTTTATCATAGGTTCGTGTTGGGATTCTCCCATAATGCATGGGCACTCAGTCAAATAACCAAGGGTGGTGGTAAAGAGAAATTTGCGTGGGTCTGGTCCAAGCAACAAATGTTCAAATATTTGAAGGAGCACTTGTGATCAACCCCAGTACTTTCACTCCCAAACCTACAACAACCCTTTGAGATCACGATAGCAGCTTCATACTATGTTGTGGGTGCTATTATCACTCAGCACGACCACCCCGTGGCTTATCATATTGAGACACTATCATATGATGTCCATAAGTACCCTACTTATGACAAATAACTGTACTTCATTGTGCAAGCCTTCCTCCAGTGGAGACACTACATTCTTTGGAAGGAGAAAGTCATCCAAATTGATCATAAGCCACTACAGTTCATGCATACACAAGGAAAATTTATGAATGACCTCCATCAAAATTGATCCACATACTTGCAGCAATTCCACCTCAACATCAAGTATAAAACAGAAAGCACCAATCACATCGCTGATTGCCTCAATAGACCACTAGTCGTGGCACTCACCATGGTGATAGAATCATGCAACCATGAGACCTCTAGATGGCCCCGGCTCTATGAGATAGACACAAAATTTTCCACCACCTATCAAATGTTGGGGGAAAACGCAGTTGTCGATAATTTCCATCTTCAGGATGGGTTTTTGTGTCCTATGGGACATATCTGTGTTCCATCAAGCGAGCGAGTGAAGATGATATGGGAATCCCACTACAGTCAGGTGGTAGGACACTTTGTCATAAAAAATACGGTGGTGATGATACAAAAACATTTCTACTAGTCGAAACTTTGACAGGAGGTCAACAAGTATATCGGGTCATGCATTGCCTACGCAATTGCTAAACCGAACACTAAGAAACAAGGCTTGTACACCCCTCTTCCTACTCCTGACAGGACATGGGAATCCATATCAATGGACTACATGTCAGGTAATGTAGACCTACCCCCCTGACCCACAGGTTGGGATCCGCATAGGATCTTTTCTTTCCGGCCCTTGAGAGCTCGATTGGCTCTTTTATTTCCTCGATTGGCTCTTGAATCTGTGCAATTCTGCAACAACAGTCCTTCAGTCTCTCAACCTTAGTCTATGTGTTCTAAGGTCTCGACCAACTTACGCACACCTTGCATGGCTTCTGTCATTGTCTTGCACTTTATTTGAAATGAGAACAACGGCATCCCTCCTGAGCTTTCAGAGATGAACTCTGAACCCGTCAATGCACTCCTTGTGGATGCTTCACTACACTCCTTGTAGGAACTCTGACTCAAGAAGAGAAAAAAATTGAAACTCATTTCCTTACTCTCTTAGACTTCAAATGATTGTCATGATATCATACATACACAACATAAAATAAAATTCACAATAGAAAGAGTAAAACAACCATAAGCATAGTATTCAACATGTATACACAGAAAAGATTATAACACCATGAGTCTGAATCAAAGCTTCATATATTAATTTCAGAACTTCTATACATGGATTATTCTACACAGCTGTCTACTACAACTCTTCTCTATGCTCTATCATATTCTTGATAATGTTACAATGATACAAGATGAGGGTGTCTATATCTATTTCCCCCGAAGCTCCTAAAGATGTCTAATCTAGAAATTTAAATCTACCTACTTTCATTAACTATGCATAAATTCCTTTTCATCCTATATATGAGAGATGATTGCTCAAGATCTATTTACAATCTAGAAGTACACCCTTACTAACTATAACATTAAAGTCTTCACATCCAAACTTTCAAAATATTGTGAACAATTTTAATATGTGCCAAAAATGTGATGGCATTTGTCCCACGCTCGCTTGCTGCTGGCGATGCTCCTGCATCATACTCCCTTCCTTGAAAATTTTCATGGACTCCTGTTCATGAGCTCTTGCATTGTCTATCCATGCTTCTGAATTTTTTCTTCATTCTCCTAGCAGGCATCTTCAACTAGATGTCCCTTGCACTTGACTAAGTATTCAAAATACTCTTTTCTCCTGGTCCTCTTGTTGACTCTCTTGTCAAGTATACTCTCCATCTATGGCTTTTCAACTACAGGAATTTGTTTATCCCATTGAACCTCTGTTTGTTCACCATCTTCTCCTGTTTCTTCATCTTTGTAAGGGTACAAATCTGAGATGTTGAATATCGGTGAAATTCCGATCCCATCGGGTAATTCGATCTCATATGCATTTGCCCCATATTTCCTTATGATCTTACATGGTCCAATATTTTTCATTTTCAGTTTGTTATGTGTTCCTCTTAGGAACATTTCCTTTCTTAGATGTGCAAGAATCAAATCACCAACTTCAAATTGAAGTTCTCTCCTATTTTGATTTTCTCTACGCTTATACTCCTAGCTTGAATTCTGTAATCGGTCCTTCACATGGTTGTGAAGTTCTTTCATTGCCTCTGCAAAATCTTTTGCACTAGCACTCCTAGTTTCATCTTGTTCTAAACCCTTGAGTTCAGAAACTCCTCTTGGATGCATTCCATAAATAATCTAAAATGGACTCTGCCCTGTTCTTCTATTGATCAAATCATTATAAGCAAATTCCATCTGTGGCAGAATGTGATCCCACTGACTGTGATGTTCAATCACTAGGCTCCTTATAAAATCTCCCAAGATTCTGCTTACAACTTATGTCTTCCCATCCATCTGAGGATGATAAGCTGAGCTAAAAGACAAACTTGTCCCTAGCTTCTTCCATAAAGTCCTCCAGAAATGTCCTACGAACTTGGTGTCTCGATCTAAAACAATACTCCTTGGTAAGCCGTGAAGTCTGACAACTTCCTTGAAAAACAGGTTCACGATGTGAGTTGCGTCACTGGTTTTCTGACATGGTATAAAATGTGCCATTTTAGAAAATCTGTCTACCACCACAAATATTGAATCAAACCCTCTTTGCATTCTTGGAAGCCCTAACAAAAAATCCATGCTCACTACATCCCATGGCCTCTCTGGTATGGGCAATGGCTGATATAACCCTGTGTTCTATTTTATTCCTTTTGTGTGCTGACAAATTCTGCATCTATCCATGAATATTTTGATTTCGGTCCTCATTCCTGGCCAAAAATATGAGCCATTTAATTTTGAGAACATTTTATCATGACCAAAATGTTCGGCCAATCCTCCACTGTGCTTTTCTTTCAGCAGATTCTCCCTCATGGAGCATTTTGGAATACATGACTAATTTCCCCTGAATAATAATCCATCATGGATAATGTATTCATTCCATTGGCTTCTATCCTTGAGAATTGGATTTTCAGATGCCTCATACACCTCTTTGAAATCTTGATCATCTCTGTACATGTCCCTGAGGTTATCAAAACCCAAAGTTTTGACTCTAAATTCCTGCATCAACAAACATTTCCTGCTCAAAGCATCAACAACTTTGTTAGCAGTTCCATAAATATGTTTAATTACAAAAATAAAATTATGCATGTATTCAACCCTTTTAACATGTCTTTGGTTCAACTTCTCCTATTGAGTTACAAATTGTAAGGCATGATTTTCATTGTACAAAACGAACTCTTTAGGAACCAAATAGTGCCTCCACTTCTTCAGTGCTTGTATGACTGCATAAAATTCCTTTTCATATGTGGAGTAATTAACCTTTGCCTCATTTAGTTTCTCAATGATGTATGCAATTGGTTTGTCATCTTGGCTTAAGACCGCTCGAATTGCAAATCTTATTCCATCACACTTGACTTGGAACATCTTACTGAAATCCGACAACACCAAAATTGGCTGTTCAGTAATCTTCCTTTTCAACAAATTGAAAATTTTCTCTGCTTCCTTTGTCCAGTGAAAAGATTTATGTCTTTTCTTCACTATGTCCATCATCGGCACGCTAATTCCACTGAAATTCCTAAT
This sequence comes from Picea engelmannii, assembly GCA_009831015.1. Classification (NCBI taxonomy): domain Eukaryota; kingdom Viridiplantae; phylum Streptophyta; class Pinopsida; order Pinales; family Pinaceae; genus Picea; species Picea engelmannii. The sequence continues at coordinate 119,556 of ML808645.1, read as the reverse complement.
AAATTTCCTGTAGAAGCTAGCCAATCCATGAAAAATTCGAACTTCAAATATACTCTTTGGTGATGGCCAATTCTTAATCACCTCCACTTTGTCTGGATCCATTTTCAACTTATCTACAGAAATAACAAACCCTAAATAAGTGAGCTATGTCTTCATGAATGATGATTTCTTCATATTTATCAACAACTTTTCTTGCTGCAATTTCTTCATCACTGTAGCCAAATGCTTCAAGTTCTCTATTTTTGTCCTACTGAAAATCAGTATATCGTCAAGATATACAATGATGAATTTTCCAATGAACTCCTTGTTACACATCAATATTACTCAGCTGGATAAGTGTCACATGTCCCTCTCAATCATCGTAAGTGTCGCATCTTCCCTACAACTTTCACAAGTGTCGCAAGTTGGTCACTAGTGTTGCAAATGGTGTTCAGACATACTGCCATGTCAACGACACTAAAGAGACACTTACAACATCTCACATGACTGATTTGAAGGAGGAGAACTGGTTTACTGAAGTCAAATAACTCTTGACACCTGAAAGGAACCCTGAAACAAAGGTTTTGAGGGGGAGCGCTCCCCTACTTCAGCCCTAGAAGCACTGGCGCTCCCCTACAAGGCTTCAGGGAGCATTATAATGCTCCCCATCCCCCTTTGAAAGAGCGTTGCTCATCTTGAGAGCATTGGCACTTTCCTAAAGCTTACTAGGGAGCACTACAGCACTCTGATGCCCCTTTTAAGGGAGCACTACCTAATCTGAGGCAGTAGTTGGCCCATTGAGGAGAATAAGGGGAGGATATTTTGAGATTAGGAGGCAGTTGTGCTCGAATTCTTGGTTTCATCAAGAGATCCCTGATCTAAGGAGAAGGTTCCCAACTTGTTCTAAAGATAACTCAAGAGGTTAAGCTCCTCTTAACCTATATAAAAAGGCTCTATGATGGTGGAAAGGGGGAAGAACTGAAGATATGAAACTTATGATCTTGGAGGAAAATCACAGTCAGCCAAAGGAGAGTAATCAGTGAAGCTGTTGTTATCCAGGTTGTGGAGCTTTCAGGCAAGGGTTAGATGAAGGGGACTTGATGAAGCTGTCGCACTCGCATCTACGATTGTAAGTATTGTTGTCGTTATTCTCATCAATATGACACGCTTGGCCTGTTTCTTTCTAGTTTTTGTCTAATGTCGCATGAACTTATCATTTATTGATAGATCCATTTTCAAGATAATATCAGTAGAGTAGGAAGTGGTCATATCTTGCTTTGTCCACAAAACTCAGCGAGGAGCAAAGGATTGGAGCGCAACTCGGAGCGTGCAGGGAAAAATGTTGATACAAGGTACTTCTATCATCCTTCCTTCTCATGTATTAGTTTAGATGGATTTGAAAGGAAGTCAGTGTCCATGTTAAGCATTTTCTGTCTAGAGTTAGGGTCAAGCTCTTAGAGGCAATCTACCTGTCCGCAAGGAGATTTTCCTACAACAGAAACTGGCGACTCCACTGGGAGATAGCCTCAAATCAAAACCTCTCGTTTGGATTTTTCTCCTCATTGACCTTGTTCTATTCCTTGATTGTTTCAGACATGGTTCCCTCCTCTTTTGATTAGTTTCATGAGCTGATTGGCTCCTTACCTCATCATACTCAGCATAATAGTCGAATTTGAATTTGAATTTTTGGAATTTTCTAACATTTTTTGAAGTTTTAGACCCTGGCGCCCCTGCCCTAGTGTTAACAGAGTGCCAGTGCTCCCCCATACCTCTGCACAGAGTGCTACAACGATCCTTGCCCTTGGTAATAGAGCGCCAGCCTCTTTTTGGCCCAAAAACCCTCCAGAACTGCCTTTTTCAGGGTTTACCTCTGTGTCTCTTTTGCTGAGTGATCTAGTGAGTCAATTTTTCTTCCCTTTCAGCCTTGACATCTGTCCTTTTTGATGAATAAACACCTTGTTAGTTGGATCTTGTAGCCTTCTTCACTATTTTCATTGAGTTTTTCCTGTTGAGTGAAGTTTGAAACCCATGCATTTTTCTTCTCTCCTCATCAGCTGAGTAAAAACCCTGGTGAAGGTCATCAAAGGCCTACAGACCTCTTCATCCCAATTTCAGTCAAGGTTATTGTTCTTCAACTTTTGTTGTTGGGTGTGAAGTTTTTTTTTTTTTTTATTGTTTCTTTTCTTTCAATTTTCGTTTTGATTGCTACGAAAGGGTGTATTGTTTGTGTGACTTTTGCTAGTTTGGTTTTCATTCATGCAAGAAAGATAATTAGCAAGATGAGCATTGTGTTGTATTGATCATCACTCATACGCAAACAATAAAAGACATATTTATGATTGATTGTGCATATTAGAAGGCATTTAAAAGTTTTTGCATTACATCAGGATTTGATTGAGAAAAAGAATCGTTTGAGGGCATTCCTTATTTGTGCTTGAGTAGTGAAAAGAACTGTCTCTCTCCCTTAGATAGATATTCATCGAAAATAAATGATTGCTTATCATATTTGATGCATTATTTGGGTCTGAGTCATAATTCCATTTGTTTCACTTCCATGCACCCCTTTGCGTAAAGAACAGCCATAAAAATCAACGCTAATTAAAAGTTATCTAGAAATTTTCTTTTCTAGGATCCTCCACCAACAGTAGACTAGGCTTAATACTTTGGATTAGGGATGTGAGCATAACTCTCGAAAGTTTCTAAAACAAACAGTAGCATCCTGAGTTAGGGAGAGTCAAATCCAGTTATCGTATAAGTCTGCCTGGGATCCCCCTTTCACACAGGGGTTACGCACGAGGTCGCATTCGGGTAAGCTATGGGGACTAACCCTCCATGGTTTAACTAATTGTGGTGGTAAGATCGTATTATGGGGATCACTTTGAGGTAAATCCACAATTGTTGCGTGGAAGCCTTTTAGTTGGTTTCGGGCTTGATACCCTGCCTCTACATTCGGATCGGACTGTCGACTGTTCCCACCCAGGGGCTGACTGCGAATTGGTAACCTTAGTGGCCATAATCTTTAGGGTCTTACACAAGGTGACGGTGACAGGAAGTCTCACTGTACCTGGAGCAGACATTGGTCAAACTCACTCGGGCTCCTTAGAGGGTAAATCCACAATTACTACGTGGAAGCTTGCACCAAGGTGTAAGTCTGTTAAGCAGGTCTCCATTGTAATTGTTCCACCCTATCCCCGCCGCTTCTGGACTTGATCACGCGACGTTGGATTTCATCACCAACTAGTACGGTCATCAAAAGAAGGTCCTGTTTGCTTGGTTGTGATTCTTAGATTTTTTAGCCTGTGTTGTTTCTTTTCATTAGTTGGCTATAGATTTCTTTCGCCAACTCTTTTCTGCCAACATTGACCCTCCATGCCACTCGCGAAGGCTACAGGGACTTCCTCCAGAAAATATGGAAGGAAAAACCCCTTTACCCCCTCATTCTACGGAACAATCCCCTCAATAGAGCGAGGTTCATAATACTACAACTTCTCAGGAAGAAGTTCCCATTCCTTTGGAGAATTTTTGAATTGTCTCAAAATCTCCGGAAGCTTATCGCATTTCGGAGGGATATGAATGAAAAATCCTCCACCTGAATTCCGCTGGAGAATTCATTGTCATCAATCCTTCTGACATTCCGACCGGGTCTTCTCAAAATCCTTTAGCCAGTGACCCTTTTTGGACTGCGGACGTTGTTCGGAGTCCACCACCCTTGGTGCGAGATCTTTATGGAACAAGGGAAGGTGTCAATGTACCTTTTTCCTACACTGTACCCCCAAATCACTTCATCGGTACTACCAATTTCACAGCCACACCAACCGTTGGCCCGAAAATACTGTCCGTTGGCCCAAGTTCCACTATCCCCCTCCAGATGGCCCATTCGACAATGGCCCCACACATTCCGACCATCCTCGCCAGTAATACGGTAGTTAATCAATCTTCGATTGGCACACCTGTAACACTGAGACCTACACTCCCTTTTGGATTCAGGGCATTGAACGCCTCCACTACCACCACTGCCCAGACCACTACCCAAACTATACCGAGAAGTTCCATACCTATCCAACAACCCAGAGGGACTAGCCTTGGTGGTCCTAACCTGATCGGTGGCACCGATCAGTCATTTACGCCTATCTCTCAGATCCTGGGAACTCTACCTCAAATTGGGGGGCATCCTCCCATCGAAGGACAAATTCCATTCGGGGGGCACCCTCATGCTGGGGGGTAGCCTCAATCCAGAGTACACCATCAACCATAAGGAAAACATGTGTCTGTCGCAGCCAATCCGTGGAGCATCCCTTTTCAAGGAAATCCGTATGCCTCCACGGGACAAAATGTTCAGACTCCGCAACAACCCCCTTATGGAAAAATGCCAAACCCACCCTATAATCCAAAAAACCCATCCGGTTACCCTCTGCTCACAAACACTTCTCAAAACATCTCAAATCCTATGTATCTTGGTCAAAGCCAACCTCACATGAGAGGGCCCACGAGTTATAATTATCCACATAACCCACTATTGGGCCCCACTGGTGTCCCTCTGCCACACCAGCATTACCCACAAGTTAACCGACAACTACCTTTTCTAGCCACCCTGGACCTTCCAGACTTGTCTCGGTTAACGAATGATCCCATTTATCAATCTCCGGTTTGGCCATCCATTCCAGCTAAACTTCCTTATGATATCCCAAAATTCAACGAAAATCCCGGAGAAGACCCAAAGAACCACGTGATGACCTTCCATTTGTGGTGTTCATCCAACTCCCTCATGGATGATTCGATTCATTTGTGTCTTTTCCAACGAACACTTACGGATTCCGTAGCGAAATGGTATATTGAATTACCACGCACATCCTTTCACGATTTCAACTCCCTTGCCATGTCCTTCCTCACACATTTCCAACTACCCATTCAGTACGAGATGGGTACTGAACTATTAACCTCTCTTCGTCAGACAACTTCCATACATATCTACGATCATATCCATGAATGGAGACGACGACGAAGGCTAATCAAAGAAGTCATCCCTGACCAATTGTTAGCAGAATGGCTCACAAAATCACTGTTACCCCAGATTACGCGTGATGTTTCCATGGGCGGCGTAGTCACCAAGGAAGAAGCCATTGCTCGAGATCAGTACTTAGACTTGTTCTATTCATAATCCGGTACTCTATACGAGTTGATACCGAACGCTACCCATGCCACCAATGATCCATCCAAACCATAAACTGCTTCGCATGCAGATGGATTTATTGGCTCCGTCAAAACTCAATCTACTACTTAGTCTACTGGAAAAATACAACGGCCCGCTTCCACGATAGCTCCCAGCTTGACTGCACCCTCTTCTACCCCACCTCAAACTCAGGTTTTTGATGTGAATGCGGTCCAGTCAACCCCTTCACAACAACTTGGGGGCAATAAGAAAGCGAGAAACAAACCAAAGAAGAACAAGAACAATGAGCAACCCAAGACCCAACCACAAACCCCTACTGCCGAAAAACAACCACAACGAAAACCGAAATTCCCATGTCTCATTTGTGGTGACGATCACTACACTTGAGACTGCCCACATCGCAATGAAGTGGCCAAAATTTTCAAGGGAAATTCACAACCTGCTGTGCTCACTTAGCCTTTTCCGAAGAAACAATCTTTGGTTGCACAAACCCCCACGCTAGGGGGGCGTTCCAACCAACCCCATGATGAGGCCTTGACAAGTGCCCACATTTACATGTTTAATGGAGTTAATCTAACAACTCGCTCTATGACATATGACATGCCAGTTAAACCTTATAAGTCGAAGATCACTAACGGTTCTGCGACAGACCCATTACCATCCACCGTCAATCCTCCATCTGTTAGCCCTCCATCTAGGCCACTCCATATTGAGAAACTATCTTTTGACTCTATCCTACGCCCTCCTAAGAGAACCATCCAGAAATATACATTCAATCCTAATTCACAGGCTGCCCAAAACTACAATATTGTAGAAGATCTGGCCCAAGCCCCGTGTGCCATGTTCGCCTTGGAAGTTCTACAACACTGTCCCAACCAACGTAGAACGTTTTTAGCCGCTATTGGTGCTTTCGATCCTGAGTCATCAAACTACCTCACGTTTAATCTGGATGATCATCAACTGCGACTCTCCCACCAGCTAGCTTTCCAAATCGATGTGGTTGTTCACAATCAATAAATCCACCGGACTATCCTGGATGAGGGAGCCTCCACCTGTGTCATGTCTCTAGCCTGTTGGAAAGGTTTGAAATCACCTGCCCTTAACAAATCTGCTACCATGTTACGTCCCTTTGATGGATGAGGTTTTCATCCTCACAGATTATTACAATCCTTAGCCGTTCAACTAGGTGGCAAAAATGTTACTACTGACGTCGAGGTGGTCGATGCCCCCCTCGATTACAACCTATTACTTGGAAGAAGTTGGTTCTACGCGATGATTTCCATCGCCTTGTTGGTGTTTCGATGTGTACAATTCCCCCATCAAGGCAAAATTGTTACCATTGATCAGCTCGATTTTTTCACACCTGATGCTCGCATCCCTGCTACCAACAACATTCCCTTTCTGGGAGACCACCCGGTTACGTATGAAAGCATTGGTGTTGGCTTATTGAAAGATTCTAGCCTCATGGGTACCTTCCCTACACCACTTCCACCTACCGTACATCATATTTCCACCGTCAATATGATTTCGACTATGCCTTATCAATCCTTGGAATCATCAGACCCTTGGGTTGTGCCTAATCCTTTGGAATTCGATGCGCTCGGGGACACAATTCCACTTAGCCCAGCCGAGGACGCATATGTAGCTATTCAATATGATTCTGCCTCTTCAAACACTTCACATTCATTGGCACCTGATACTTATTCGGTGCCCTCATGGTTAGATTCCCTATCATCCGCCGTTGATTACATTTCCCAAATTTTTCCTTTGGACGAATCTATCATGGAAATGATTAGCATTGACGATCTACCCTAGGATGACAACCACCATCGATCCTCTTTTCTTCCACCTTTGGAAGAAATCCAAGACATACGATTTGTCTTCCCCCCTGATGTTACTGAAGCTCCGCAATCTCCTATCCTCACACAAGATGCTCTCTCTGAGGGGAACATGGGTAACATCTCTACTATGGTCACGATTGACATTTCAATCAAAGAAGGTGTCATGGAAAACATCAACCTTGGTGCTAATTGCACACCCGAAGAAGTGGTTTCTTACACCACTTTATTCAAGGAATTTTGCGATGTCTTCGCATGGAGTTACGAGGAAATGCCCGGGATCGACCCTTCCATCGTCGTACACGAAATCAAAACTTACCCTGATGTGAAACCAGTTCGACAAAAGCTTCTCCTGGTTCATCCTAAGAAAATCACAGCTATAAAGGTAGAAGTTGAAAAACTTCTAAAATCTGGCTTCATCTATCCCATCCCTTTAACTGAATGGGTCTCCAACCTTGTTTCGGTTGCTAAGAAACAAGGGACCATCCGTGTTTGCATTGATTATCAAGACCTCAACAAAGCTTGTCCTAAGGACAACTACCCTACGCCCTTCATTGATCAAATCATCGATAATTGTGCAGGGAGCGTAATCTTTTCTTTCATGGATGGATTTTCTGGATATAACCAGATTGAAATCTTGCCTACAGATCAACAAAAGATAGCCTTCATCTGCCCTTGGGGAACTTTCGCCTACCAAAAGCTACCTTTTGGCCTTAAAAATGCTGGAGCCACTTTCCAGCGAGCCATGTCGTACGCTTTTCATGACATCAAACATATATCATAACCGTATCTCGACGATTTACCCACACATTCATTAAATCGATCCGATCACATTGATCATTTACGCATGATTTTTCTGCGATGTAGGTTCTACTGTATTCGTCTGAACCCACACAATTGCATTTTCGCTGTCGAATCTGGTCAACTCCTCAGTTTCATTGTCTCCAAAGATGGGATCATGGTGTATCCCTTAAAGATCAAGGCCATCTTAGCCTTACCCCCACATACCAATTTAACCCAACTCCAAAGTTTGCAAGGCAAAGCAAACTTTCTTCGCCGCTTCATCTGCAATTATTCCGAGATCACTAAAGGATTTATGCGGTTACTGCAAAAGAACGTCCCTTTCATCTGGGATGATGTAGATCAATGGTCATTCGACGCTCTCAAGCACGCTTTGACCCATGCACCTTTGTTACATCCCCCTGAATATACAAAGGATTATATCCTTTACTTGGCCGCTTCCACTTCCACCATCGCAATGGTGTTAGTCCAAGAAGAACCCAACAGTGAAGAACACATGATCTATTATCTGAGCAAGAGTTTATTTGGTCCTGAACTCAGATATTTTCACTGGCAGCCGTCATCGCTGTCCAAAGGTTCTGTCACTACATCTTATTACGCACCACCACGGTAATCGTAGAATCCAACCCCATGTACCACGTCCTGACACGTCAAGTACTTGGGGGAAAATATTCAAAATGGATCATTATTCTTCAAGAATTCAATATCGAGTTTACAAAGGCTAAAGCCAAAAAATCCCTGGTGTTTGCCGAGCTTATCTGTGCTCTCCCTTGTGCCAATGAAAACATCGAACCTAGAGATTCTCTCCCTAATGAATCTCTCTTCCTCATAAGAACCTCTGATCCTTGGTACGGAGACATTCTCCTCTACCTTCAAACACAATGTTTTCAGCCCAACATCTCTCGCAAAGAGCGTCGACGCATTCGTCACCACTCTCACTGTTATATCATCCTCGGTGACACTTTGTATCATCATGGCATTGACACCATCCTTCGATGATGTCTGAATCACAAGGAGGCTGAACACATTTTGAACGATTGTCACCTTGGCGCCTGTGGCGGTCACCTTTCTGGTATGGCCACAGCCCAAAAAATCCGACGTGATGACTATTTTTGGCCCTCGATTTTCAAAGATTGTATCGAGGTTATCAAGAAATGCCCACCCTGCCAAATATTTAACAAGAAGGCACGCACCCACCCCATGACACTACACCCTATTATCGCCATCGGCCCCTTTGCAAAATGGGGCATCGATTTCATGTAGTGTAAGCCTACCTCAGCTGGGGGGCACGGTTACATCATCGTCGCCATTGACTACTTCACCAAATGGGCTGAGGCTATGCCTACCTTCCTGAATGATGGCCGTACGACAACTCTATTCATTTTTAACCACATCATAACTCGTTTTGGTGTACCATGTGCCATTGTCACTGACCATGGTGCACATTTTAAAAACCAAATGATGAGCGAGTTACATGTCAAATTGGGTTTTCTCCATGAAAACTCATCCCCTTACTACCCTCAATAAAACGAACAAGTTGAGGCCATCAACAAAGTCCTAAAAAACATGATCCAACGCATGGTAGGGGAAAACAAAACATCGTGGCATTTACAAATGTTCTCCGCTCTCTGGGCCTATCGCACCTCTGTGAAAACTTCAACTGGATTCACTCCTTTCTAGTTGGTCTATGGCATTGAAGCTGTCCTACCGATCAAGTGCGAGATTCCGTCACTCAAATTGAAAGTAGAACTCCTACCTCATACTTCTGCTGAAGAAGAACGATTTTTGTAATTATCCAAACTGGACGAAACACGTCGCGATGCTGCTCTCGCTAATGAAGCACATCAAAAACGAATTAAAAGTCAATATGACAAATCCATCCACCCCCGGACTTTCGTGGAGGGAGACTTAGTCCTTGTTGATGACCAAGTTCACGATAAATTGGGGACAAGAAAGTTAGAACCCATGTGGCATGGTCCCTACATTGTAAAATGTGTCCTACATAAAGGTTCCTACGAATTAGTTGATCATGATGGAACCTCCCTGGGAGAGCCCCGAAACGGGCTTTACCTTAAGAAGTACTATGCCTAGATCACCTAGAATTTGTACTTTGTACATTATTGTATTTAGTTTTGGTGTGTCTATTTCTTTCACGTGCTCGAGTCTTTACCATTGCCACTCATGACTGTGCCTGTGTTTTCATGCACAGATGACGTCTTCCTTTCCTATATTTTTTGGGTTCATGGATGGCGCTAGCCAACATACCTATAACATTGCTTCAGCAGCTTGGGTTATTTACCAATTTGACCAGGTGGTGAGTTCAGGAGGCGTTTGTTTAGGACCAGCAACCAACAATATGGTGGAATATCACGCTGTCATCGGATTGTTGACCCAAGCCTCCTCTCTAGGTATCTCTCGCACCATTATTTACTTAGATTCCCAACTGGTGGTTTGTCAACTCAACCGTATCTATGCTATCCGTAGTCCTATCCTGTTATGCCTACACTTGCAAGTTCGTCGTCTCAAACGAATGTTCGATTACATCGAATATAGACACATTCCGAGAGAACTTAATAGTGTTTTGGATTCATTAGCTAACTATATCATGGATCGGTATCTTGCCCACATATAAGATTCAAGGAAAACAAAACTGTACATTACATGTAAATTAAAACACACCACAAACATCATCATGTATAAATCATTGGCATCATAAAAACTCGAAACTGTATATATATATATGGCGTGACTGAAATGTTTGTATTACATCAAAAAGTGTGTAGAAGAGAAAAATATTAGGTCCGTTCACCCATACAACATCCCCTGACAAGACATACAAAAACATGATCACGGGGAGACTCTAATCTCCTCGCACTGCGTTGTGTTGTGAGTAACACACTACTGCACGCACTACGCGCCTCAACAGAGAATTGATATTCTTTGGTACTCCTACAATATGCTGTTGCAGATGTAAAGGTACATCCCCCCTCCGCAGAGGAGGGATACCCATCATAAGGCCTTGGAGGTTCCTCTCAACCTCCCAGAGACCCACCACTGGTACTGTTGGGTCTGCTGCGAATGGGGCACCTCCACGACGCCCTAGTACTGGTATATCAAATGGGCACACTGCTCCCTTGTCTGCATGTTGAAAACAAAACATCTGTTAAAACTCTTTTACATACCCCAAAAATATATATATACATCAAAAAACTTAAAAACAAAAGAACTAGACAAGGTATGGCTTAGTCTCTTACCTGACTCGTCCCAATCTTCCCCCGTGGGAAAAATCAAGTCCATACTCCCATGGAAGTCTACATCGGCATAAGGGAAGTCCTCTATCCAGAGGTACTGCCATCTCAGCCAGGAAAAGAAATCACCAGTAAAGTGGAACTCTGACTCCGAAACTAACCTTGGAGATAGACTAGTCCACCTCTCCATCCGAGTTTCGTCCACTGGTCGTACTACTAGTGCTATCTGAGGCTACATCTGAGGGATGCGCTCTAGAAAAAACGAGACTAAAAACGAGCCATAGCCGAACTGCTTCTGACCAGTCCTGCACCGTGAGATCTGTTCCTTCACATTCCGAAGGAACACTGCACTGAACAATGTTGGTTCCAAACACTGAACACCATAGGCCACCTATGATCTCGATGCCAAATGAGCACTAGTGCTACCGGTCATGCTTGTGATAGCGAATAGTATAGACCAGAGAGGCAGATCTCGTATATCCTTGATAGGGATCTTTCCCCCTACCAACCTTGCTCCCGGAATGTAGTGGTGTGCCAGATACACGTCCACCTGCTCAGGTAATTCCCTCTGCCCAGTAAAAGATATGGGGACCCCTCTTTTTGAGAGGACGGTCAAAAAGTACACATCTTCCAACTCAATGGTTAGGAGTTCTGTGCCAATACGGAATCCCTGTTCCGCAACATCCCAAAGGCCAATCATATGCTCAAGTAATAACACCTCTCTCTTCATTTTTTGCAATTTGAAGAACTTGAGCAAGCCACAAGCTCGCAAAGTGGCCCGCGTACGAGGACTCCGTAGAGAGGCTAAATCATCCATCTCATGTTCCCTCTCTTTCCATTCAATCATGATTGTCGAAGATACCTACAAAACAAAAAAATCAAGAATTTCATTATTCCTCACGTTTTTGTAAGGCGATTTTCAAAAGTATTTTAAAACATGAAACAAAATGCCCATGTCATCTAAAAGCAACCAATCACTCTTTTTAACCACCACGCCCTCTAACATTTGTCAAGTAATGATAAAAACGTTTTAAAAATGCAAAACGACTTTGGGGTCTGCGTGGGAAATTGGGGGGAATTTCTATGAGTTCTTTTACTAAAATGATCAGTCCAATTTATTGCAAGGGTGTAGACATCCTAACAACCCTTCTCTAACACGTTTTTGTAAAAGAATCCCCCTATTTTATTAATTTTTAAAAAGAGGCCGATTTGGTTCAAAAAGGGGTGACCTAGGGCTTTGTGTTTTAAATAAATAATGCCATGAAAATCAATTTGAAACCATGTAATTGAAAGAGAAAAGGATGAACACCTACCTGGTTCAAACGGTGAGTGAAATGATCGATCATAGCTCCGACAGCGAGAAAAACAAGATTTGCTTCAAAATGAGATTCTCCACTACTCCAAAAATCCTTGCAAATGAAATGGTAAATGAATTTCCAAATCAATTTTTATTTATAAAATTTCATTTTTTATAAAGTATGGTCATTTTTGGGTTTCTCTAATGATGTAATTGCTTCACTAAACTCTGGTTTGTAGTTTCTCGCATCGCAGGTTTCCTGGCAGTTCTAATGAATTATTCACCTTGTCTCATTTATGAGCACAGTCTTAGTTCATTCTCAAGCTCGACAATATGAGAACGTAACTGGGTAAACTTTTATCTCTTTTTCGGACCTATACGGATACAAACACATGAAAAAGAAACCCCCCTGGAGTCTCCTTTAAACCCTTTTCATACTCTCTAAATATGAAAAGATTGTCGAGTGATCTTGCTTCCTTTCACACTCGTTAAAAGGTCAGAAAGGGCATCTTTCGAGCGATAGTTTAACCCTTTTTCGGTCTCATTGGAATATTGTATGAAAAAGGAACTGAGAGAGCTCTCTTTTAAGTGTTTTTCCAAACTCTATAATCCCAAAAAACCTTCGATTTTTCTATCCTTGGACTCGTTAAAGCACACATCGACAGGCCCATATGGGAATGAACCCTTACTTCTTCTGGTTCGTTAAACAAAGGAAGAGGAACTTACCGAAGGTGAGTTATATCAAGCATGTGTTATCCTCCTCGAGCTCATTAAATCAAAAAGAGGTACTCATCTATCTAGATGGGGGAAAAAATTGAAAGGAGCAAGCCAAGCAGTCTCTTGAGAATATCATCCGACACTTCTTAGAGTCGCCCTTGAACACGACACTTTGTCATCTACACATATCATAATCTGCTGAACCTCTGCACTAAGCCAATCTTTTGAGTCCCTTTCACTCCTTTGGGTCACCCGATGCAAGTCATAGTATCCATTTCATAGTTTTGGTCCATGTCATGTTTTGTTGTTGTGCCTCTGTGTTCAAGAGAAGTATCCGCCTCGAGGGTCATCCATCCCAAGTATCTTGCCTCAAAACCTGTGTCAGTCCATTTGATCTGCCAATTACATCTCCATGTCCATTTTGTGTCATTGATGGGGGATACATCAAGGCCCTCCCTCAATGAGTCTATTCCTGTCGACTCCAACACATTATCCGGGAATCAGACTTAGAAACCAGTTAGTACTTTGGGACCTGCACACCTCAATGGCAGGCCTCCTCACATTCGATAGTAGGTTTACATCATTGACCTCTGATCGAATGATTCCACAAATGTTCGACCTCAACTCATCTATTCATGTTCGCTGGAATGTACTAGTGTACCTTGGGAATCATTAACATTAATGGTGATCTCCCTTGCACTTGTTAACGGTCCACACCATTGACCGGTAATCAAGTGGTTTCTGCCATGTTCGACATCAGGACATCTATTCACATGGTCAGATTTGTACCATATTGGGATTGGTAAGAAGACCCTAGGTTGAGAAATCACTTTGATATATGCTTTGCCTAGGTTGCGAAGGAGTTCTATTGAACAATGACACATACACTGTTACATAGATCCACTTTGTATTGGTCATGGCTATGTCTTGTCATCTCGTATATCCACTGTGTATTATTCATGGCTACGATCAGTTCATGTCATTAGGGTATAGATCCATAGTGTGTTTTCAGTGGCTATACCTTTTTATCAATACAATTATGGATCCACAGTGTATTTTATGGCGGCCATATCCTACTAAGTCTTGATCACCCAAGCATAGGTATGCCTGCCTTGGGTTTTGAAATATGTCATGATATTTGTTGGATGTTTGTG
>ML808645.1:56474-87682 GCA_009831015.1 Picea engelmannii | reverse complement strand
AAAATCATTTTTGGGTATCTGCAATATTTGATTTATCATTTCAAGGGCGATGGTGAAAAGATTTTATCTAGACGAAGAGACAATGGACCTTTGGCCGGGAAAGTAGTGAGCTTGAAATTTTAGGGAACATTTGAGGAAATGGTATGTCTAGGGAAAAAGGTACAGTGGAAGATTGGAATCCCAAAGTCTTATCTCATCGCTCTGATCCATAAAAACATCCTTGATCCAGAAGTGTAATTCAAAGAAGTCGAATTCACACTTCGACACTGTAATTAAATAATATTTATCAGCCAATGGTATGCGATCTAGGTCGACGGGAGGAGGGAGGAAAGGTTTTAAGAACCAAAGATCTGAATACAAAATATCACAATAGATCCAAAGATATCTGAATATAATCACCACACAAGATATATGAAAACATATAGAAAACCACAACTTTATTATATCAAACCCTTGAGGTAGGGAAACACCGTACAATGGATCCTATTATGGAATGGATCCTCTCCTGTTCACTTGCCTCTTCGAGGGGGCATCCTCCTATTGAGCTACCGCTCCAAATACAATACTTCTCTTCATGTACCATTACATTGCTTGAATCCCTTTATATGGTGCTACCATCACCTAAGAACATTCTAGAGGAGGAATCTTCTAGAAGTAGAACCTTTTAAGAAGTCCTCTTACATTTATTATATCTAATTATCCATTTATTATATCTAACTACCATATTGGGCCTTATTTAATAATATAGTGGACCTAGTCCACCTTACATTGAATGACATCAACTATTATCACTATGGGCCCTCTGGGCCGCCCCACTACCTCTCTAGCTATCTTACATTCCATCCCCCTTATGAAAGCGTTGTCCTCAACGCTTGATGTACAACCATATACCAGGGTCCCATGGATAATTGTGGACCATAATGATGAAGAATATTGAGGAACCAAGGTCCCATGTAGAAAGGAAATCCACCATGCTGAAGTAGTCCAACCACCATTGTAAGCTCGGGTCCCCTGTCCAAGTGCTCATGTGAACTCCCCGTGGAAGATTTTGGAACTGAATAACCAACTCCAAATGATGCTCCAAAGACTGACACCTATCATGTGGATCCAAATAAGAAGATCCATCCACATAGTGGAAAAGGGTCATAGCAGAATCTGGAAGGAATAATACCATTGTAGAATATGTTGACTGAACGTTGGTAACTATCTTCTGATGTAGGACATTGATTTTCTCTACAGAAGGTGGAGTGGAGTCATCAAATAAAATATGGAAGTGGTTGTCATCCCAGAAATGACAACTATCCATATACCAATCATCACAATCATCCTCAAAATCATACCAAGCATATATTTTTTGATTATATTCATCCTCGAGGTCCTCCATAAGAAATATCTCCTGCATGTTATTCAATGAGTCTTGAATACTATGAAAACTATCATTGAGGCCATCTGTGAGGCTATTTGTGAAGCTGTCTGTGAGGCCTTCTGCAAACACATCCAATGTGTGAAACAATTGGGCTTTGAATGATTCAAGAATTTCTTTCAGGTTTTGAGAAGAAATAGCCATATGAGAACCCTATGAACACTTCGGTCCCACAGCTGTCACGAAAAAACCCAAAAAAATAGAACAATAAGTTACAACAAAAAATTGCAGCTTTTTTCTGAAAAAACCCTAAAAAACCGTTGAAGTTAAAATGCTCATAACTTCACTTCCCGGACTCCGTTTCGGCTGATTTTTTTTTAAATTGGGTGAGATTGTGAGAGAAACTCAGATATTTAATTTTTTGAGAAAATTTGGCATCCAACTGCTACAGAAATGAAAACAAATCGCGCCGCCGTCCGCAGAAAAAACCCTGAAAAATTGCAGATTTTAAAACTGCAATATCTTGACTTCCTGGACTCCGTTTTGAATGATTTTTTTTTTAACTTGGGTGTTTTTCTGAGAGGAAATAAGATCTAAAATCCTTTTCTACAAATTTTGCACAGAAATATACTAAAAACTTCAAGAATGTCGCGGCCCTTTTTTTCTTTTTCTCCAAAAAAAAATCTGCAAAAATAATAATAGTTGCCCACAACTCCGGCCAAGGAAAGTGCTCTGATACCAATTGTTAAGTACATATATCAGATCTGCAAATATACTTCAGAAATAACTGAGAATAAACCATAAATCATTCACCATAACAATGAACACAAGAAATATCCAAAACCCTTGAGGTAGGGTAACACCATATATTAATCCTTATGGAAGGATAAAACTCCTCAAGCAATCCTTGCTTGTACAATAACAATATTCTTCACTATGTTTCATTACATTGCCTACACTTCTTTATATAGCTCTCCCTATCTCCTAGGAACCTTCTAGAGAGCCTTCTCACATTTATTACATCCAACTTCCATAGTGGGCCTTTCTTAATATAGTGGACCTAGTCCACCTTACATTGAATGACCACATTCTCATAGATTAAATGACTTTCACTAATAACATATAACTATATTCCCATTGGGTACCTCCCTAGGTACCCCATATTACCTCCCTAGGTATACTACAAAAGGAGTTTCTTTAGTTTTGGTGGCTTTGGACTTGAGCACCCTAATCAAACTAATACTTGCAAATGGAAAAGGTGTAGTCTGTGATTTCCATATGTAATGATTCTTGTTTACCATGAGTTTGATGTTGGTTATCTGGAGAACAGGAAATCATGGTGTCGAATGCATATCAATCGATGAACATTGTGGGAATGGCGGAAAAACAGAGTTAAATGGTTGAACAAGGTGTCCGTTATGGAGAGGATGGTGAGTTGGATGGGTAACAGTTATGGTCGATGACATTGATTGTCCAACAGGTCGATGGAGGTGACATGGATGGTAAATGAATAACCAACGGGTGGATGGGATGTGACGAGCGACATGTGAGTGGAGTGTGACGTGTAGGTAGGGTAGTGGAGTGTGGCGGAGGAGCGCAGAGGTGGTATGGATGAGTGGTTTGGTGGTTTACTCGAAGGGGGGAGTAGGCGGTAAGAAATAATGAGTGAGGGGGGGCCAAGTTAATGTAAATTTAACATGTTATGAGGGGTATGCACCTGGAAAACCACCAAATCGGAAACCCCCCCCCATCGTTAAAGGAAGAAAGGTCCGGGGGTCCGATATTAGTGTACCTTTTAACACAAAGCGCCAAATCTATCATATCACTTCCAAACATAGGATAAAAACCTTTTATGGGTTTTTGCTTCTCCCCTTCCTTCATTTTTTCACCAAGGGGTGAAAAAATACATCATTTTAACTCAAATCAAAGGCATTTAAACAACCTTTCATCAATTTTATTGAAATAAAACATGCTAATCCTATATCCTAATCTAGTTACCTAGCAAATTGACCCAGTTTAAACTGTTGGATCAATAATTACTCCACCCTAAGACATTTGACCAAGCTTAGACTGTTTAATTAAACTTATTCACTAACCTATCTAATTTGGCTAATATTATATTGTTTAGCCAAATTTATTCATTACCCTATTTGCATAAATTGAAAGAGCCTGATCATGGTTAGATAGTATGAATCAAGACAAATTTATTCCATGGGGTTTTATCATTTTTTATTTTCTATTTTTATACCCTCTTTGGATTTTTTGTATTTTTTATTCTCTTTTATTGTTTTTCTTTTTCTTTTCTTTTCTTTTGTAGATCATTTGCAGAATAAAATATCATTTACAACAAAAATACAACTAGAGGAAGAGATTCTAATCAGCAGGTGATTCCTATGAAAAATAGGGTTATAACACTCGTCACAGATAAAAGGGTACAACCATTGTATTCTATAGATGAAACAACTTCTATCAACACCGGGGAGGTTGAAGTGGAAGATGTAAAGAAATCCAGTTAGGAAAGAATTTAGAATATAATTATATTTGAAGAAAAATTGATTGGAGAACATATGTTGTTTCCTACCCAGCTCACCCATAAGATTCAATCCTTTGTAAAAGACACAATGGAGCAGTTATGTCAAGAAGTGTTTGCGAAAGTATTTAATGGAGAATCAATCTTAGAAATATTGAAATGAAGCAAACTTGAGATAATTTTAAATGACTACTCCCCTTGGAAATAATATCAAGACCAACAAGAGGAGTGGACCACTTCATGATTATAGAATTCCACAGTTCATTCTAGATGTTGTTTTCTTATGATATTGTAATCTATTATAGAATATGAAGAGTCTTTTTGTGAAACGACAAGTTTTTTATGATTACCAAGAAGAATAATTGTAAGTATTTTCCCCTCACTTTATAAAGGGAGCGCTGCCCATTTGAAAGTGCTTTTGGTTTTTTAAGCTAGCATAGCATAATTTTTACTGCAAGATAATTTGAATCAAAAGGACATTCTAAATTTGAATATTATGGTACTACTGTGCATGAAAGGGATTTTTTTTTTTATGCATCTCACCGTTTGTATTCTGTGAATGTTAGTTGATGAATTAATTCTAAATTAATGTTTGCAATTTGTAGTTATGATGGTTTTCAGGATGAGTACAATGATAGTATGATGTCATTAAATTTATCAATTCTTTGGTTCTAACAGATTATGCTATCAAATCTATGTATCACATGTGTCATGAATTTATTCCACTCAAGTAATGCACATTATTCATTGTATTCATTTATTTTTATAGTTTTCTCCTGATCAGGATAGATTATTTTAAATAGTATTAGTTTAGAGACTACATCTTAGAATAATAATCATACCTCTTAGTTTGGTTTTAGTTAGTTGTGTTTACTTATTTTATATATATATATATATATATATATATATATATATATATATATATTTAATTCATATGATAACCTTAGGTTCTCAGATTTATATTATAGTTAGTATTTTAGTTCGTATTTTACTTAGTTGGTAACCAGGACAAAAGATGGTCGGAAGTGCTACTCCAAACGAGAGTGGGTCTAATTGGGACCTACCATCGGGCATTTCCCTCAACTGATTGAAGGGAATTCTATCTCATCAACAAAAATGTCACTAGAAGGAGGGCGACATAAATGAATGGCTACAAATATAAATTTGAATTCTTCTTGTTCTTCCCCACAAGTAATTTTTTCCTCCACGACTGATTCCCATCAAATTTACTCCAAACATAATGTCTTCCCTTCATAATATATGATGAACACTTCAGCTTAGGTCAAGACTCACCGTGTTCCATCACATCCTAAAACATCTTTCTCTTCTCCTCAACCTCATATCCTAACTATCTCAGACATCGAATATTTAATTACACGCTCAACTGAATGACCCAATCTACACTGACTAGAAAACATAACAGATAGACTAGATACCTTCCCGTAGATTACTCTCTGCTTGGAAATTAGGAAGACCTTCGATATGAAAATCCCTATTTCACTGACCCTTACTCCTATCAAGAAATGTGTTTGGTTGGGACCCCTGAATATCACAATCCTAAAATTACTTCTCATATCCCCGAGGTTTCATAATTTAATCTTGAGTATCATATACTCATCGGTGGAAAATGAGTTATACTACTCTCACCTCCTGAATCACTCCCTCACACCCATAGAAATGAGTCAGAGGAAAATTTCAAAGAAGAGGATTGATCTGAGAGTGAATTCGAAGATAACCCCTATCAAGTCATTGCATATCATCCGTAAAACATGGTTGTATCAAATTATAACCAAAATCCTCCCCCCTACTAGCCCTAGTTATTTTTTGATGCCTTCGTTGTTCCAGGAGTTCAACATGGCATGCTCAGACATCTTGAGAAATTCCTTCCTAAATTTGACCCCACAAAAAAAGATTTAGCCGACAACCATATTAAGAAACTCTTGTGTGCTATTAGGCTACAAAGTATTCTCCATGAAGACATATTTTTTCATCTATTTCCCATTACCTTCTATGAAAAAGTATCAACATGGTATTTATGTTAAGTACTTGAATAGATCTGAAGATAAATCTCAAAGTAACCCACAATATCAACAAGAAAAACGCAAACCATTCACCAAAATATTGAACATAAGAAATAGTCAAAACCCTCGAGGTAGGTGTTATAACTGAAAAATCGTGCACAACATTTCACACAATGGTTGAAGAAAAAAATCAATTCCAGCAACAATTAGTCCACCTACAACACCAAAATCCATCCAAAAGGAAAACAACTATATAATTGGGTCAAAAATAAAAGTGCACAAATTCACCAAAGGAAGCACGCGCACAGTGCACATAATGTGCAGGCTAACATAGGCCTCAGCATGCACTGTGTGCAATATGTATGATTGTCTATGAGAAAAGTCACACAATTCTATGAGCGACACATTTATGGATATTTTCAGCCCCTCAACCACTTCTAGTACGACCCCCAACATGATTTGACACTCATATCTTAGCGAAATCTAGCTTGAAGGTTGGTCAAGGGATAGGAAGTGCCCTAAAAGGTCCCTTGTTCACACTCTGAACCAATTATATCTTTCCATGAATGGATTCTATAAATATGTGCCATGGGTGTGCTAAGAAAATAATATCTTCAAGGTATTGTTATGCTGCAAGAATTATTCTTTGAGAATCCTCTTTTCTCTTTGAAGCCTTCAAGCACCATTTCAATAGGCCATTCCACTCACCCCTTGAGGGAATAGGCATTTGTATTTCTTCACCATTTTCCATTTCTTCCATTGTATGAAAATAAGAGCTCTCAATTAGGGAACTCAAGAGCCATCCCAAGGAGGAATAGGGGACTCATAAGTCTCTGCCTTTCTCTACGGTGTTTTGCCTATCAATCTATTTATCCATTGGTAGAAATATGTTGGTCATCTTTTTATTTTCATGGTTCTAAATTTCTCAAGATTTCTAACATTTATTACTTAGTTTTTTTTAGTTGTATTTATTTTTTTTCATGTGTATTTGGTTTTTCTAACCATCTCAAAAAAATTTGACTTGTTTAGCATGCTTATCTAAACATGCAAGTGTTGTATTTTTGCTCACCCAAGTGACAAAACCAACAAAACAGCAAGGTAACACCATATATGAATCCTTACAGAAGGATAGAAATCCTCAACAAAAACCTTGCTTATACCTCAACAATATTCTTCACTATGTTTCATTACATTTCTTACACTTCTTTATATATATCTCTCTATATCCTAGGAACCTTCTAGAGAGTCTTCTCACATTTATTACATTTAAGTACCACAGTGGACCTTTATTAGTATAGTGGAGCTAGTCCATATTACATTGAATGACCACATTCCATATATTAAATGAATTCCACTAATAATACATAACCACATTCCCATTGAGTACTTCCCTAGGTACCCCATATTACCTCCATAGGTATACTACATTCCAACCCCCCTTCACATGTTTCAGCCTCAAAACACAAGAAGAAACAATACAATATGACCGACTAAGCAACGCATGCAACTGGTACCAAGTACGACCATCCATCCATCCCAATGGAAGTTGAACATAATGTCCATCTACTCCCTTTCCACCCTGATAGTGATATTCATCATGTTGAGGTTTCCATGGGATTGTTTATGTAGCCTGATAGCTTCTCATAGTGCTAGGAGTCCTCCATGCACCTTCTCTTGATTGGTTTTGTTTCCCTGATGGTGCATAAATGTGCTTATTGTCATGCCCTTTCTTGGATGACTGTTATGTTTATATATTACCTATGGAGGTAATATGGGGTATCTAGGGAGGTACCCAATGGTAATGTGGTTATGTATTATTATTGGAAGTCATTTAATATGTGAAAATGTGGTCATTCAATGTAAGGTGGACTAGGTCCACTATATTAATAAAGGTCCACTATGGTAGTTAAATGTAATAAATGTGAGAAGGATCTCTAGAAGGTTATTAGGAGATAGATAGATATATATAAAGAAGTGTAAGAAATGTAATTAAACATAGTAAATAATATCATTTATGTACAAACAAGGATTGATTGAGGACTTTTATCCTTCTGTAAGGATTAATATATGGTTTTACCCTACCTCAAGGGTTTTGACTATTTCTTGTGTTCAGTATTTTGGTGAATGGTTTGAGTTTTTCTTGTAGATATTGTGGGTTATTTTGAGATTTATCTTCAGATCTATTTAGGAAATTAAAAAGTGGTATCAAATAAGTTTCCTTAGCCAAAGAAGGGAATTGTTTTCTCTTTTTCAGATTTTTCTAGGGAAAAAGAGGGTGGCACACTTTAGGCTCAGATATGAATTTTTTTGAGTTGAATTTGGAAAAAATAATTTGAAGTTTCAATTTCTCTCAAAAAAATACCCAATTTCAAAAAATAATTCATACTAAACGGAGTTGGGGAAGTAAAGTTATGAGCATTTTAAATTGAACAGTTTTTCAGGGTTTTTTCCAAAAAAAGCCACGATTTTCTACAGTAAGTTATTTCTACACCCTAGTTTTTGTTGAAGATTTATTCCAAGAATGATATTTTTTACTAGAAGAGATGATGGCCCTAGTATCAAATAATTTATACAATCCCACAAGTCATTATGGAAAGAGAAGTGGAAATATTTTGTAGACTTAGGTTTCAAAGATGATGCTCTCATATGGTGGAAATCATTTCACCATTTTAAGTGGATGTCACTTTCTGACGAAGCACTTGAAAAATTAATTTTAGACAAGTGGTTTCATACAAAGAGTAAGGATAAATACATCACCAAGATTTTATTTTCATGTGGAAAATATATATTACAAGTTCATGGTTGTATTCATAAAGAAAATGTCATTGTTTCTATTAACCCTAGTTGCAAACAAAATTTTATCAATATTCATTTGGTTAATAGATTGCAAGTTCCTACAAAGAATATTCACAACACACAGGTTGAGGATGAAAATGTTCAAATTTTTAAATATTTGAAGATCACCATGGAAAAATATGTGTTTCATTATGATTTTCATTCTATAAATATGGTTGATGAAGATATTGTTTTGGGATATCCTTCGATGGAATCAGTTGGTATAGTTAATATTAATGTGAAAAAGAATTTTCTAAATCTTTGGTGCAAGAAAAAGAAAATCACATTGCAGGATGTGTCTCTTATTCAAAAAGATGGGCCCATGGTGACCATCAAAGAAGTTATTATTGAGTTCAAAGTTGAATCGGTGGTAGAGTCTATAGAAGGAGATGAAGAAAAACCATAGGAAGGACATAGTCAAGAATATAAAGAGTTCATTGAAACAAAGGCATAATGTGTTTCAGATTTGAAGAAAAAATAACATATTCCTACAGTTTTTTTATATCACCATCCATATCATATAGAAACACAACATTCATCGAGGAAAGGGAATTAAAATCAACACATTTATGCACTAGTAGAGAACCAGAAAGAAAAACAATCAAAAGAAGGTACATGGAGGACTCCTAGAACTATGGGAAGAGATCAGGCTACATAAATAATCCCATGGAAACCCCGACATGATGTCGAGCACTAGCAGGGTGGAAAGGCAGTAGATGGACATCGTGTTCAACTTCCATTGGGATGGATGGATGGTCATACTTGGTACTAGTTGGTTATGTTGCTTATCCAGTCATATTGTATAGTTTCTTCTCATGTTTCGAGGATGAAACATGTGAAGGGGGATGGAATGTAGTATACCTATGGAAGTAATATGGGGTACCTAGGGAGGTACCCAATGGGAATGTGGTTATGTATTATTAGTGGAATTAATTTAAGATATGAGAATATGTTCATTCAATGTAAGGTGGACTAGGTTCACTATATTATTAAAGGTCCACTATCATAGTTAGATGTAATAAATATGAAAAGGTTCTCTAGAATTTTCCTAGGAGAAAGAAAGAGATATATAAAGAAGTCTAAGCAATGTAATGAAACATAGTGAATAATATTGTTATTATACAAGCAAGGATTTCTTGAGGATTTTTATCCTTCCATAAGGACTAATATAGTGTGTTACCCTACCTCAAGGATTTTGTGTAAATATTGTGTTCATGTTATGGTGAATGTTTTGGTTTATTGTTGTTGCAATTAAGGTTATTTCTAAATTATATTGGTAGATATATTTAGACACTTAATAATTTCTCTCTAGAAGAAGCATCCATTCTGAATTGGAGAACTTTTGAAAACTCTTTCCTATGAAAATTTGGGGAAAATAAAACACCATCCACTCGAGTTCTTGAGCTATCAAGAGTCAAGATGGATTTGAAAGAATTAATTACTAATTACAATCAATGATTCCTCACTTTGTTAAAATGAATCCCAAGGGCCTCAAAACCTGCTAAAGATGTCACTATTTAATTTTATACCTCTGGTTTACCCATGTCCATGGTCATGTATGTAAAATATTATGAGAAGGATACTCTAGAAGAAGCTTTCCAAGAAGACCTTAAATATGAAAAAAAAATGTTAAGTTTAAGAGGTCGTTCCAACTCATAACCATCTAAAGATAAAGGTACAAGTAAAATGTATGCATCTAATTTTAGTGAAGATACAAATCCCTATGATTCGATGGATATGGAATCTCTTCAAATAATAATAAAAAATCTATCCAGTGACTTGGTTGACCTGAAAATGGGTAATTCAGAGGGATATTCCAATATGAAAAGGTTTTTTAAGTCCACCCCCAAGAAAGACAATAACACTCCCCCAACCAGCAAAATCAACCCCTCTTAAAATCAAAGCATAAATATGGAGGATATTTTCCCTTCAAACCCGGGAAAAAAAGAATATGACTGAAACCAATGATGAGGGAGATGTAGATTATGAACAACTAGAACAACCCCAAGAGTCTGACAACCTGGTCGAGCAACAATTAAACTCATTTTGGGACATATATTTTGGAGAATATGAAGAAGAAGTTGAAGAAGTAAATGTTTCACAAAACATCATAACCACTAGGAGTGCTAGTAAGAATATTCTCAATGACACCCCCAGTACCCCTAATCCTGCTTCTCCCACTACTAAAACTCCTAAACAATCTTCTCTTCCGATCAATACTACACCTAATTCATCTAATAATACTTCTTCCAATCACAAAATAATAGATCAAGCAACGAAACCAAATATTTCTGCCACACCCTTGGCTAGATTAGAATATGAATTTATAGAAGATATAAAGAAAACAAAAGCCAACATTTCTTTGTCTAAACTCATGAAAATTCCACAAATCCAAGAAATTTCCATCAGAATGTTTCAAGGTAAAACTTCTCCTAGATCTCGAGAATCAAATTTTGGAACCAAAAGGGGAATCACCAAGGTAACTTATCTTGACAATAATACTCCATCCAAATGCTAGGTCACGACTAATGCCTCCATAAAAGGTCAAATATACAGGTCCAACACCCCTCCTTTCTCATCACTTTTGAAGTCTTCAATAGGAATGTTCATAATTTCATGGTGAACTAAGGAGATTTGTCTAATGTCATGCCACTTAAATTCTATGAGAAGATTAACATAAAACCTGAACCATATAACATTGAGATCATCCAGATAGATAGAAATAAAGTTAAGGTGATTGGAGAATTGAAAAAGGTTTTGATCAGATGTATGCTAACCTGAAATTTCATCAAACCATATATATAATAGTAGTGGACATTCTAGATAAATATGGCATGCTCTTAAGCCAAGATTGGTTGGCCGTGTTAAATGGCTATTTTTCTATCAACTGGTCCCATTTATGGCTCCCTTTCAATGGTAAAATGAACCAAATAAGGATTGATAGAGAAAGGTATATGAAACATGTTGTTACTGATTTGAATGATCAGAATGAACTGGTGATGTTTAATCATTCCATTCATAGGAATTATTCATTTGAAACAAATAAACCATCCACACTCGTGGAATATGATGCAAAATATGAAATCCTTCATTGCACCCATATTATTGTTCCCGGTTACAATATAGTTGATCAAACTAACAATCCCCTTGATGTAAAAAATAACATAGTTTCTAGAGATAGGATTGTAAAATGCACTAAAATATGAAATCCTTCATTGCACCCAGATTATTGAGCCTGGTTACAATATAGTTGATCAAACTAACAATCCCCCTTATGTAAAAAATAACATAGTTTATAGAGATAGGATTGTAAAATGCACTAACTCTACCAAGATGATTAAAACCAAAAAATATGAAAATTCAAAAATACCATTTGAAATAAAAATAAGTGATCCTGATATGTGGACATTATTTTTTGATGGATCAAAATATATGAAAGGTGCAGGAGTGGGTTGCATACTAAAAGACTCAAAAGGTACTAAAATTTTAATTTCATGTAGAATGGAATTTCCTTGCACCAACAATATTTCTGAATATGAATCCCTTGTATAGGGAATTAGAAAGGCAACTAACTTGAGAGAAGAAAAAATCAAGGTATTTGGTGATTCTGAAATCATCATCAAACAGGTACGAAACACCATTCATTGTCTTTCAAGTCACCTAAAAAATTATTAGTCTGAGCTCTGTGAGATAATTAAATCTTTCATTGCTTTTAATATTAACATCGTTCCCCAATAATTGAATTCTAACATTCATTTGTTAGCAAATATGACGTCTAGATTAATACCCTCAAATGGATTGATGCCTGACTCCTTCTCTATTGAAATTTTGTACCTGCCATCAATTCGAAACAATATTGTAAGTTGGAGGGTCTTTAATGATGACCAACAACTTATTAATTTTATACACCTCAAAGATGCTTTCAAGGATTATATCATAGATGAAGGCCAACACAGCATGATGATAAATATTGATAATAAAGATAATGTTGAAGCAAAAAATGCAACAGGACCGACCAAAAATATTCCTAGTGGTGTGTTCAGACTATAAAAACTATATGACCTTCAAGACAAATTCAAAAAGGTCACAAAATGCAAGACCAACAAATCATCCATGCAGTTTGAAATAGTAAACATGGTATCAAATATTTCTCCTCAAAACATCAACTTGGGAAAAACATTCTCTCCTAAAGAAAGGTAGACATAGATCAAGTTATTCAAAGAACATAAAGAAATATTCACATGGATGTATGAATACCTCAAGACATATGAGAGAAATATTATACAACATGTCATTCCCATGAAATCTCAAACGAAGCCTTTACAACCAAAATTTGAGGAAGATGCACCCCAGTCTTGAACCTCAAGTCAAAGAAGAACTAAATAAATTTTTGGTAGCCATAATCATTTTTCTAGTAAGGCATACATAGTGGATATAAAAATTAGTGCCAGTAAGGAAAAATAATAGGGATATCATGCTTTGTGTTGATTGTCGAAATGTAAATAGAGCCTCAGAAGAAGATATCTACCATGTGCCTCCCATTGAAAAAATTATACAATGTGTGTCTGGATCAGAAATTCTCTCCCTACTATATGGATTCCTATGATATAATAAAGTCTTAGTAGCTCATGAAGACCAAATTAAGACATATTTCAGAACCAGGGGAACATATGCCTATAGGAAGATGCCTTTCAGGTTAATAAATGTTGGAGCCACTTTTCAACGGGCCATGGATATTGCCTTTAGAGGTATCCTCAAAGAATGTGTGGTAGTGTACCTAGATGATGTAACCATATTATAAAAGAATAAATAGGACCATATCTCTCACTTAAAGAAAGTATTCAATCGATGCATGAGATATGACATCTCTTTGAACCCCAAGAAATCCATTTTCACCATGAATGAAGGAAAACTCCTTGGTTTCATCATCTCCAAACATGGTATGCACATTGAACCTGATAGGAATGAAGTGATCACTAATATCTCTACCCCTCACAACAAAATATCTATGCAGTCATTCCTCAGAAGGATAAATTTTGTGAGACTGTTCATACCCAGTTTCGTCAAGACAGTAAAACCCCTACAAGATATGATAAAAAATAATCTTAAATTTAGATGGGGCTCTAAAGAGGAGGATTTCAACAAAATAAAAGAATATATTATTCAAGAATCGATACTTTTGAGTCCATAGTTTGATAGATATTTCATACTCTATGCATTTTCCTGCCATACCTCTTTTGAGGCGGTCTTAATATAGAAGAAATCGAAAGGAGACAAGTTTCCTATTTATTTTATGAGTTCATTCCTACAAGGCACTGAGTTGAATTATATTCAATTTGATAAAAACACATATGTATTTTTCATGGCTGTCAAACACTTTCAGCCATTCTTATTGAAATCTAAAACTAAGGTTATTGTTCCTCACCTAGTTGTTAGGAACCTCGTGGTACAAACTGATTTGGTAGAAAAAAAAGATCAAATTGGATTATGTTTCTACAATAATATGACCTGTATATAAAACCTACAAAGATTGTTAAAGGATAAGGGCTATGCAAACTAGTTGTAGAATTCCCTTATGTTGAGTCTCATGAAGATTCTCTCTACCAATATTTTGATCTATTTGAAAAGGAAGTATGCTACATCCCAGTTGGTTCATACCCCTGTTTCTATGAAATGAAATATTACCTAGCTCATGGATCGACAACACATTATATGGACCCCAAGAAGAAAATGGATTTAAGGCTCAAATTCACCCAATATCAGTTGATACAAGGAATTCTATGTAGAAAAAATCATGATGGCGTGTTCCTTAGATTCCTGGAGAAGAGGGATAATGAGAAAGTCCTTTCCAAGCTCCATGATGAACCCACAAGAGGACATTATGGTGGGGATAATACTTAAAAAAAAATCCTTAGGGAAGGATATTACTTCCCTTCCTTATTTAAATACGCTCATGCATATGCAAGGAAATGCCAATAGTGTCAAACATCATCTGTAAGAGAAAAGAAAGTTGCATTCACCTTACATCTTATCATCATCAAACACCCCTTCCAATAGTGGGGGTTGGATGTTATCAGGGATATCAATCCAAAATCATCGCATTTGCATAAATATATCTTGACGACTACTTATTATTTCACCAGATGGAGCGAAGAAATTCCTTTGAAAACATCAAGTAAAATCAGTTGATTTCATTCCTTGAATCACACATCATTACTAGGTTTGGAGTTCCGAACTTTTTAGTTTTTAATAATTCCAAGTATTTTTATTCATTTAAACTTATTGTTTTATCCCTCGAAAAAAACATCAATGTTAAGTAATCAGTGAATTAATATCCGCAAGGAAATGATCTAGCAGAGTTCACTAATAAGAACCTCATTAAAATACTCAAGAAAATTGTGAACAATAATCAAAGAAATTGGCATCTTTCTCTTCAAAATGTTATTTGGGCTAATATAGTAACTCCCAAGTAATAAATTGGTAACTCCCCCTTTTTCCTGGTTTACGGGCAGGAAGCCATGGTACCAACCCATAATTTCTTACCTACTTTACAATTTTCCCAATCCATCCAATATGAAGCTTGTCTGGTAATGCAAGAAAGGTTAAACATGCTGCTAAAACTTAAGGAAGAAAGGGAAAAAGATAATTTGAACTTGAATCAACACCAAGAAATAGTTTAAAAGTGGTTGTATCCAACAAATATTTCCAATAAGGAGAACTTGTTCTCAAGTGGGACAAATCTAATGAACTTAAAGGAAAACACTCCAAATTATAGAAGCTATGGTTGGGACCTTATTGAATCCACCATAAAATAGGTCCTAGGACTTTCAGGCTCAAAAACTTACAGGAATATGAGGAGCAAATCCCTATAAATGGAAAAATACTGAAGAAATACTTATCTTGATCACCTATGGTGATATATCTCTGTACATAGTAGTTTTTCAGTTTTATTTTTTATTTTATTTTTCATTTCAATAATATGACCATTGCTTGAGTTTGTTCCTTCCTTTTAATTAACTTATAATTTACAATAACTCCCCCCCATTGTCTATTACTCTGGGCCATTGATTCTTTTAAAATAGGGACCCAAGACCTTAAGGTTTGTGTAAACACCCTCTCTAGTAAGTACCTTTCTATTGGTGACTATCTAACTGATCAAAGATCTAGATTTATCCTCGTTAACAAATGTTAGCACAAAAAAGAGGAAATTGTTCATCTATACTAGAAGAAAAGCTTCTAACCTTCAAATTTTGTACCTTTCAACATATTCCATCTCTCATTCACTCTTATGTGACCACTTTTGGGTCTTGTTGATGTTCCTTTGGAGTTTTTTGAAATATACTGAATTCATTATCTTGCACATAAATCCAGTGTCTCTTCCCATTATTTCCCAATTTTAAAATTTATCAGTGACTCATGTTTACAGAACCATAAAGAAAATTTGTCAAATAAGACTAGAAAATCAAAGTAACTCTCGTATCACCCGACTTCCTATTCATCATCACCTATATTGCAGTCACAATATCTAAATTCTATATCTAAAAGGTGGATTCAAAACTATAATAACGAGGAAGTTGAAAACACTATTAGAAGTGTGGGAAGTACAATCAAACCCGTCGGGGCTATGGACACTTGCTGTCAGCAGGACCATTCTTGTATGATACCAAGGTATCTTTGTTAGGGATATGGACAATCTCTGGAAATGAAGCAATGCCGGGAAAGAGAGATGAAGAAAACAC
Organism: Picea engelmannii; assembly: GCA_009831015.1. Taxonomy (NCBI): domain Eukaryota; kingdom Viridiplantae; phylum Streptophyta; class Pinopsida; order Pinales; family Pinaceae; genus Picea; species Picea engelmannii. Next base: position 71,194 of record ML808645.1, on the reverse strand, counting down.
TTTGGTCTACAACAATTCACTAAAAAAAATTCTTTGTCATGTCACTCTCACAATTTCACCGTGGATTTATGAAGTTTCCAAAAAAGGATCACTCAAATTATGTGGAAGATCATTGATAATAGGTTTTTTCTTTATGGCTTTCATACATACCATTGAAAGTGGGGTCCTTAAAAAAAAATTTGAATGGACTTTTAAAAGGTAAATTTTAGTTCTATCTAATTCAAGTCACTCTCTCTTTTTGGAACCTAGAGATAATAGGTTCTTCCCAGTAAGTTTCCATTTTTTGTGGGTAATTTCACAACAACACCCCCATATTTTTAAATTTTATGGGTCCCTAAAATATTTTTATCTTTTTATTTGCATCCTTACTTCGCTAACACAATCCAAGATTAACTCAAATCTGTTTCATGATTGTTTTCATCAAAGTCCCCTTTTCTTGTGTTAACTTCAACTCTGATCTTCACACTCTGATGATTCTGGTTCTCACACTATTTTCCTTTCATGGAACCACAAGGCTCATTGTGACCTATCAAATGACCACCTCCCCAAGTGACATCCCAATATTGGACTGTTGACTTTATGTTTTATCGTTTTCCAATGAGTTGTTTTATTTATTTTGGGATATAACAATGTTTCTAAAGTATCAAAGGAATATTACCTTTGATACCATCCTCATCAAAATCCTTTTTAAGCCTCATCCTTTTTAAGCCTCATCTTATTGAACTTCAAAGATAAAAATATGATGGCCTCTTGATGCTTCTCACGTGTGTATCCTGCAAATTCTCCTAGTTTGAAATAATATTCTTTGATACCATCTTTGTTGAAGCTCAAACGTGTCCACATCCTTCAAACCTCTGACAACAATGTACCAAAATCCTATAAAGAACATATTTTAACATGCACTTCTAAAAAACAACAAATATTATGTTGATACCTTTCCCCTAGAGTTTTAGTTCCACCTCATTCTAATTTACCTCGATGCCTATACCCCGATGGGTCCCACCTCTTTCTATATCACTATTTATTGGTTGATGTGCTATGCCCACCCACTGGTCCATGTACAAGGGAATATTCTTTCGATATCATTCCATTAGGAGTTCGAAAAAACCATGATATCTCATACTCTGAAGGCTCCATCTCGATAACAGTCTTACTCAAATATCGTGTTTATCACTACCCCCGATTCCCAAATCAATGCGTCTATCCATCTTAATAATATTTAATTATAGAGATGATGAAGATTAATGGTAAAATTTAAAATTGGATTTAGCAAGATCCTCACAAACACCTGAGTTATGGCATACTCGTGCTAGGTTGATGTGCATTGTGAGTTATTAAAAAAACCCTTTCAGAACATAACTTTCACTGTAAGTTTTCAAAACAAAGTCTGTGAAGCTTTTTTTTCTTCTAGACTCCCTCTCTTACTGAGATCCCCTACTCTATTACTACAACTGCTTGTTTACTGGTAAACTTCATTTTCTATTGCTTAACAAGTTTTTCATTATTACAACTAATGCATTATACTTAATATAATTTGATATTATTTTTAACGTGTTATTGCGGGATAATTTGGTTATTCGTCATGATGAGCTAGAATCCCAACAGATATAGAAGTTTGATGTACTTCTAGGGTGCCATAGGCCCCGAATCATCATCTTGACCGATCAAACCTCTAATAACTGACATGATTCCTCACACTGACAAGGACCATTTCCCTGACTTTGAAGAGATCTATAGAATATTCAACTCCACAGATTTTCCTCAATACGATGAAGATTTAGAGGTGTACTATAATATCCTAAAAAGTGGCATCCACATGGTAGCTTACAGGCCATAGTTATTCCCATACAACGAGGCAAAAAAATGGTGCCTCGGGAAGTTTGATGCTTCTACAATGAACAACATGAGAAAGAAAGGGATGTGAGTATATTATCTCAAACCAAAGGATATTATCTCCATACATCATGTTCCCTCTCCCACTTTCTCATTGAATGAACCTTTCTAAAAGGGTTCTCCTAGGAAAGAAAAGGACCAACAAAATTGATGAAACACTAGTGGGTGGACGAAGAAGAAAACCTTAAACAAAGTCAGAAATTGGTCTCCACCCATAGGATCAAAACTCCTTACAATATGCTCATGGCCATGCTCTATCATTTGTATGGGGAAGAAAAGAGTAGGCACTTCAAAATTGACTGGTTACCTTTGGCACACACCTTTGTTAGAATGGGATAAATATTCAACTAGGAAGATATCCTATCCTTTAACATATGCCTACATGCAAAGAATATCCCAGGTATGAAGAAGACATGTTTTTACATGTTTACTTATATTATTGATGCCATTTGTTCCTTGGTACAATTTCCTGAACTGGAATGGAATTGGGACCGAAGTCATCCCCCCATTCATGTTTGTTTCTCCCAATTGTGGAGCATAAATTTCAGATAGCATTTTTACGATATTTTCAATTTATTTCTTGTCCCTTTGCATTCCATCCCTTTTGTCTTCCCCAGACATAGGATGTCCTTTGATTCTAGAAATGGGATGAAAGGGGTGGTTGATTGGTTTTTCTACAAGTACTATTCATCTATCAAGTTTTATGGGAACATCGGGGCCCTGCATATCTTGCCATAGTTTGTCCCATATTTATTATTAATGAGGGGAATAGTGTACCAAACAATGGGGTTTGTCATCATGACACTTTTTCAACCCAACAATAAAATATTGTGGCCAATCTTTCCTCTCTACATTGGAAGCTATTCCATTTCCAACTCTCAACATGCAATAAAGGAAGCTGAGACCTTACAAGAGTTAATATTGTGCTCAGGTGAGCCTAAAGGCCATGATCCTCATGAGATGGCTATCATTCACGTCAGGCCTATCATCCTCACTCATCCAAATATCCATGTTGTTTATTTTTAGGATGATAAATTTAAAGGGGTACTCTTGTATGATGTATTCTTGCACCAGTTTCCCCATGATGTTGCAAAGCGAGAACTTGATCTCGAACAACAAGAAGAATTCAAGATGGAAACTATTAGCACATATAATTGTAGGGGTAAAAAAGAATCACATTGGTTTTTTTTTTGAGTCACACCTTTGATACTTACATCATTATTGTGACATGTCACCTATTAGTTGTATAAAATGCTCTCTTTGTCATCATCCATCTATTTAAATGTCATGTTAAAGATAGTTGTATGTTCTACAAACTCACTAGGAGAGTTCACATTGTACTAAAGTGCTTCGTTCATTCATTTCCATCATTACCTTTTTGTCATGCTAAGGGATTTCATTGTTTTCAGAGACCATTTTTAACAAATTTTTAGGGATCAAGTCTTTGGAAATCTTAACAATCTCGTCGAAGCATGCAAATATTTTTTGAATCAGGTGATGCGAACAGGTGACAAGCGCTACAAACTTCACTGTGAACTAGTTTAAGGAGAGAGTTGGAGGTTGGACATCCTGGAGACACCTATGTGATAATTCAAAGATTTCAGCATCAAGACTAGATCCACCTGGTCCTCTATGATACTGTTCATTATTTTTTAGGGTTGAGAAAGTGGTTTTGGCTGGTTTTCATATTAGCACTGTGAACTGTGTTGCAAACATTTTGTTCTAGGATTGTTGAAACTTTCATCTTTTGCATCCTTTCAAATTCATCCTTAAATGAGTGAATTCTTACCCCTATCCATTTACAATGTCTGGTTGATCATTTGTTGAAGAAAGATTAAATTTGCAAATGTTGTTAATGTTGTTAACCTATTCTTATGTTGATTCAAGACCTATTTAATATGAGTTGTAAGCCATGAATACTAGTTTTGTTGTCTTTCCCCAGTTATATATCAAGATAATGGAATTTTGTAGCATGTATAGACTCCTGACATAATCTTTTAGGTGTTGAAGCTTTGCAAAAGAAAAACATGTTGCTAAAGGAAAGTTCATAGCACCGATGCTGGGAACTGGTATTTTTGACAGTTTGTAAACAATTAGCACACATCAAAGGATTGTTTTACTTGTAAATTTTAAATTCCCATTTGGTTTCCTTTGAAATTTGGTGTGGAGGAAAAACATGGTGTTTTTGAGTTACTAACAAACATTCTTCATGGCCCACTTTGTATTTTTGGAGAAAATATAAAAACATAACCTACAAGAAAGTTTATAGTGCATGTTGTCAGAGGCATTGTGAACTCTAACAATTTGGAAAATTTGAGCTATGGGAGGGATGGCAGTTGTCAAAGAAGGTTCTAATGGTCTCCTAGGAGTTAGTTGGATATGAGGTACATGTGTTCCATCTCCAAATCAATTAGGATGACCTGTTTCAAAAGGCATTTATCATTATAGACAAAATCCCCCAAAAATAGGAATTTGTCAGGATTTTGTTAGAATCTTTTGTAACAAGACTCCTAAATGGAGGAGGATCCTATGTAACTCCTTGGTTTCAACCTCATTATGGTAGATAGATATTATTCACTATAAATTAAATGATTTTTGATGATAAAAGGGTTCATTCCATTACCCAAGAGAGGCTAGAGAGAGTAGAAGCCATGCAGTTTCCCTATGTGTGCTCATTATAAGACCGAGGGATTGTTTTGTAAATATTTTTTCCATTGAAGACTCATGAGATCTATTATATCATATTGCTATTTATTTTTTGTTCATATATGTTTTCATCTTTATTTAATATGATTATTGTTAATGTAGGTTTGATTAACAATATTATATATGAGATTTCTATGGTAAAGGATTTGTTGCAGAAGTTTACAAAGTTAGTTTGACAAATGGATTTCAAGAGTTCTATACCAGCCTCGTAGTGGATGGGTAATTGAAAATGCGTGAGAAAATCCATGGCCAAGGAGTTGAAATCTTGAAAAGTACCGCGTTGGATTTCAATGTACCATTTGGTTGTAGAGCCCATGAGTGTGCGCTTGAAAAGACAAAACTGGATAGAATCATCCATAACTGAGTTTGATGAAAACCATAGATGAAACATCATAACATGGTTGTTTGGGTCTTCACTAGGTTTATCGTCAAATTTGGGGATGTAATAAGGTAACTTAGCAGGAATTACTAGCCGTAAAGGAAAATGTAGTATGGGATCATTTGTCAACCGGGATAAATATGGTAGATCCAACATGGCTAGGAATGGTAGTTGTTAGTTAACCTAAGGATGATACTAGTGTGACATGGGGACACCAATAGGGCCATAAACTAGTTGATATAGATAGTTGTAACCAGCAGGCCCTTCTGTATATTGTTGTTGTTGGCCAGTATAGGAAAGATTTAGTTGTTGTTGAGGAACACTCATAAAAGGAGGGAAACCTGATTGGTTCTGGGGAGGATAAACATTGTATCTTATGGGAGGATAGGTCATTTGATTAGGCTGAGGTGGATAAAAAGTTTTTCCTTCAGGGGGGTAAACAATGTTTCCTTATGGAGGGGAAAAGGTTGACCCTTGGGGAGGATAAGATTGTTTTCTTTGAGGACCCCAAGTGGGATTTGGGACACCCAAGAAAGGTTTTCCAGAATTTAATCTAGAAGGATTAGGATTTTGTGTTCCTCCTTGTGGGTTAGGGTATGATGGCCCTCCTTAATACTATTGATGAAACATACCTCCTTGGGGTGGTTCCCAATATTGTGAATGGTTTCAAAAAAAATAATTTTTTCCCCCTACCATAGCTTGAGTGAAAACTAGGGTTTTACCAATAAAAGGGTGTTTCCCCCCAGTGGGTACGTGTAAGGGTGGTTTTCCACTAGGAGGGAAAAGCCCGCTAGATGATGGTTCCCCCCAAGTCAGGATTTGTCCCATAGTTCAGCATGTGTGAATGGTAGGGTTATTCATTCTTTGATGTACATGTGTCCCAATAGGATTTTGTGGAACATAATGAGTTGTAGGTTGAATAATTTGTGTGGTAGGAGTAACCATCAAAGTACCTTGTGTATGACTAGGCATTACAACTCCAACGTTACTTTGGACTTGTACTGACATAACAACATGATTGACTACTTGTTCGATGGGATGATCAATATTCTGACTGGACGGTCCTGCCTCAACACCAACTGAGGTAAGCGAGTGAAGAGGTGGTTGACTAAAATTGAATTTTTCATAAATATCACATCCTAATGGAGTTCTCCATATGGAATGAACAAGTGTTTGTTTTAGATTGACCATGTCATCAGACTAGATAGGGGTCATGTACTCATCCTTAAAATATGGTTGTGTGTGTTCCATCCATGTCTTAGTGTATGGCCTCAATGGCAGAGGAGGACACTGTTATTTTATGATGCTAACTAATGAGTCCAATTGCCAAAGGAGTGGCTCAATAGGAAATTGTGACACAGGTTTAATAGGAGGAATGGGATTTTCCTCAACCATAACTAAGGCTCTTTTAGGATTTGCTAACAAATCAGTAGCAACGCTCCTAACATTTGAATGATTTTCTACCTTTTCACGGTAAAAATATTCAGGTGAATTAGGAGGTAAGGGTTCGTAGACTTCTAGAGGCATCCCTTGCATCATATGTTATCTACGAAGAACTTTATCATCTACAATCTCAATATTGAAAAAAATTTAAGTAAATAAATATCACTCGCTAAAAATCTAGAAGAACCAACAAGCAAACAATACCTTCTCTCAATGACCATACTATTTGGTGATGAAATCCAACATCACGTGATAAAATTGAGAAGGGGATAGGATATGAGTGGGTGGATCAGTTACGTTGATGACCTACTTGACGAAAATATGCCTTGATGAAAGCTTCCAAAAAATAATCATGGATTTACCCTCCAAGGAGCCCAAGTGAGTTTGAACAATGTTTGTTCTAGGTATAGTGAAGACTTCCTTTCATCGTCACCTCATGTAAGGACCCAAAATATTATAGCTACTAAGGACACCATCTCATAGTCAACCTCTGGGTGGGTACAATCAACATTCCATTCTGAATGTATGGGAAAGATAACAAGTCTGAAATCCTTCAAGATAACTCAGGACAAGTGGACTGGTAGAAATCCAAAGGAGCTCGAACATATTCGAAATTCATAAAGCACCAAGACCAAATGAAGACCGTTGGACCTCAATAAAACCCCCAAAAATATGATCTTACTACTACGAATGGTTAATCCTTGGAGGGATAATATTCATTTCTCTCTGAAACGTGACCTCCTATGTAACCCCTTTGTGAGAGGGAGATCCCATCTATGCTTATACGAAAATTGGATTTACTCTCTGTATCGCAAGATGATAAGTTTGTCTTGAATTCTTAGGAGAGTTATTCTCACAGCCTAATGTAAAGCACTAGTCCTAATCTATTATTGGTGTAAAGAATCTAAAAATAAAAAGTTTCTCGATCGATTTTTAATTAGCATTGATTTTAGCAGTTGTTCTTTACACATAGGTGAATGAGAGTGAAACTAATGATCTTGTGAATCAAATCCCAAAGAATTAAAAGAATGATAATCAAATGTTTCTTTCGATGAACTTCTATTTACGGGAAGGTGAAGAGTTTCTTTCTTTCACTACCAAACAGAAGAATGCAAAAAATTCATGCAATTATTTTTCAACAAGAATCCATTTAAGTTCTAAATTATAAATAAATATTTTCCGGTATCCAAAAACTAATCGTAAAAAAGTATCATTTCCTTTGATTATAAATGTGGATTGATTTTTTTAATGCTTCTTATGTCAATAATAAAAATAATTTTCATATTTCATCTTTAGACAATGGGAAGCAAGAATCACACAAACAAAAGTCACTCTCACAACAATCAATAAGACACAAAAACAAACTAAAATTTCCAAGAAAGAACACCAAAAACAAAAAAGCACACTTAAGAAATTCTCTGGAAATATATGAAGATCAGAGATCAATTACAATAGTAAAGAGATCCCTAAATTTCCTTGCAACAATATTTAATCGATCAAATGAACAAAAAAGAATCAAAATGAACCCAAAATCTGAAGAAAAAGGGTGATTTCGCAACAAGGAAATATAATAAAATCCAATCAAAGATAAAAAAATTTAAAAGAAGCAAGTTGCAGGTCTGACAAAAGACATAAAATGCTAAAACAAGTTCTGATTTAAAAGGAAATACACAAGAATCACATCCAATACAAACACAGTCAACAATTTTTCAAGATGAGGAAAAAATTGACTCTCTGGCTATAACAGAACTAGAGCTCTACAACTCTCCCTAACACACTATAGGGGAGCATCAATCAAGAAATCAATGCTCTGGTTGTAACTAGAGAGGGTGCACGTTTCTGAGAAAAAATGGGAAGAACCCAGAAAATGAAAAACTCCTAAAGTTTGATCAACAGTCTCTGTGAGACAAGTTTAGTAATGACAACAAATGTATAGAAGGATAAATAAAACAAACAGGATCTGAATATGAGAAAAATTAAAAGACAAAACCAAGGAAAGAAACCAAAACTGAAATCTTTGTTCCCTAGTGGAGTCCCCAATTTCTATTGTAGGAAAATTACCCTCAGGACAAGTGAATATCCTCTTGGATTCTAGACCCCTTGTAGCACATCTCTTCATGCTACTTGGTTTAATCGCTCTGATACCAATTTGTAGTGCACCTATTTTGGAACTCTGGGCTTAATCGTGCTCACATACCAAACTGTAGTGCACCCTTTCAGCTACTAACCACTTGGTAACATAACTCATATAGATGTTATACAAAGTACATGAATTTAAACAAATAAACAAATTTAAGCTCAGAGTACACATATTATTCATTGCTATAATTTACAATTCATAGATTTTCATACTAATTCATATACACAGTGGAAAACATGCTAACATTTACAGTAGAGATATGATAAAATGTGATAAAACATAATCAGATACTTATATGTAGAACAGTGGTAGATTTCACCAACCAAGTGAAGGCCTTCCATGAACCTCCCAGCCTTAGACCACACTGCTCATCAGCTCAGCAGTGGATCACCCCCAAGCTAGGACTAAGCTCCACCCCAAGGCAAGGAATCCTAACTAGGATGAGGTTACAAGGAAAACAACACTTAGAATCTGGAAGGATTCTTCCCAGGATGCCATCTTACGCCCACTACTACCAGACTCTCATTCCCCACATGCATGTTCCGCCCGGGAGTATACACCTTCACAAGAACATTACATTAGTGCTAACCTCCCTCTCTGGGTCTCGGAAACAAGCCGGATCAAGAAGTCTCCGAGTTTGAATCTGGTGCTGGACACTCTCTTGAAAACCCCCCCTCCAACCACATCCACCTCCCTCATACCGAGAGAGATCACACACAACCACAAGGACATAATGTTCTCCCAGGAATCTCCCACGCTCACTACCCACAGACCCTAATTCCCCACATGCCTGTTCCACCCCAGGAGTATACACCTTCTTTATCACCTGGATAGTCTTTCGGCTGCTAATCTCCCTTGCCTTGGGTTACAGGAACAGGACGGATCAGGAAGTCTCAAGGCTCTGTTGCAGCTACATGGTTCCTTCTAGGAGTCCTCTCCTTCCTCCATGCACTCTCTCACCTAGAGAGAATCTCTCATAGGAAAACAAGCCTCATGCAGTCCAGTACTACGTAGTCTCAACAATTCCATAGGAAAATAGACACAGGCTTTCCAAAAACTAGATTCAACAATCACAGGATGGATTCACAGTCACGGCTTCGGAACAGGGAATGTTCGCATAGGCTTGCTCAGCTTTCCCGAACAAGCAAAGAATATTCCCTGAATTCAACATAGGTTTCTCGTAGGCTGGGGTTACATGCACCGGTGTTTCTTAGAATCAGACACAAACATTCGAGTCACAGGGTCTCCCCCAATGTTCTCTACAGGAGTCGGGTTAGTCATACTGCTCAGAGCTCCGTATGCATTCAGACAATCCAGTGGAATGGGAATCAGAACCTTCTCACGACTCACCTTGGCCATTTTATTCGCATGCACCAGGGTTGACACTTTTCACCCATGGAACTGCATGCGTTCCACTAGCACACGTTCCTCCCACCACTTGGGAAATCACGCGTCCTTCCAAAAGGACTTAAGATTAAAACAAATGATGCACATATCTTTTTGAATAATATTAAAATATTATTCCCAAGCTTAAGCCCCCTAGGCTTAGCCCCTAGGATCAACACTTATCCCCTTTCCCACCTTCCAGCCCCTAATTCCTTTCCCACTCTGTGGATGCTCAGTCCCCCTTCACTCATTCATCATGGTCGGTCTGCACCTGGTGGTGTTTATATTTTATTAATTGTTCTGCATGATTACATATACAACAACAGGCTCCTGGCCTTCAACACTTAGGCGCCCAGGCCTAACAAACACATAATCCTCCAGCTTATAAGAACTTGGCTCACCATCCTATAAAACATAATTACAATTTCCTTTCAAAACATGGTTTGTAATGGGGTTCGGCCTTGGGGACACTACAATCCCCCTCCCCTTATTTTTGCATTGTCCTCAGTATAACTTACATTGTCTCTGCAAGCCTTTCAAAATTTTCAAAAAGATGTGGGTACTCTTCCCACATAACCTCTTCATGCTCCCATGTCGCATCCTCAGGACCGTACCAGGTCCACTAGACCTTTACAATCTCTATAACTCGATTCTAGAGCTGTTTGCTTTTCCTGTCCAATATGTGCATAGGATGCACTTGCAAGACACCTTCCGGTTCCACCTGAATCACAGTCCAATTGATAATATGATTAGCATCAGGTATATATTTCTTAAGAAGTGAAACATGAAACACATTATGTACAGTCATAGATGCAGGTAATGCAAGCATGTATGCAACTGACCCAATCCTTTCTAGGATCTCCAATGGCCCACAAAATATTACTGCCAACTTGGCGCAACTTCCTAGCCTCAGGGAACTCCTGTTAGTTTTCACTTTCACGAAAACATGGTCACCCACTTTGAATTCTCTATGGGTTCTGTTACTATCAGCCTAACTTTTCTGCATGTCCTGGGCAGCTTTTGGATTATGTTTAATTCTTATCATTTGGTCTTCTATCTCTTTGAGTAGCTTAGGCCCAACTACTACTATGTCAGCTGGATTATCCCACCTCATTGGATTGTTTCACTTTCTTCCATAAAGCGCTTCGAACGAGCTCATCTTCAATGATGCATGATACCCATTATTGTAGGCGAATTCTGCCAAATTCAGGTAATCTTCCCACCTTGATGGTTTATCCATCACATACATTCTCAGCATGTGTTCTATTACTCTGTTTACTCTCTCTATCTGTCCATCAGACTCGGGATGATATGTTGTACTAAAGTTCAAATTCGTTCTGAATCCTTTGAATAGTCCTTTCCAGAAATTTGAAGTGAATTTCGGGTCTCTATCAAACACAATGGTCTTAGGAATTCCGTGCAAGCATGCAACTTCTTTTAGGAAAAAGTAATCAACATCTGCTGCTCTATGGGTGGTTTTCAGTGGAATAAAATGGGTAGCTTTAGTAAGCTTGTCCACCACCACCATGATTGAATCATGCTGCTTTCTTTTCCTAAGTAGTCCGGTGATAAAATCCATTGTTACCACGTCCCATTTTGATTCAGGAATAGGTAAAGGCTGCAGCAACCCTGCTGGGTGCCTATGCTCTACCTTAACCTTCTAGCACTCCATACATTTGGCGATGTATTCAGCGATTTATTTCTTCAAACCCGGCCAAAAATAATGGCTTTTGACTGTTTCCACAGTCTTTTGATATCTAGGATGTCTAGCATACGCCACGTTATGCATCTCCTTTAGAATTGCCAGCTTCAATTCTCGGACATTGGGTACATACACTTTGTTTTTATACAAAAGTAAACCATTAGTTCCCAAAGTGTAACTTTCCTTGGTCTGTGGTTTCTCATGCTGTTGTAGCTTTGCTACAAGATTTTTTTACTGCAAATCAACATTTGCAGCTTCCAAAATTCTATCCTTCATCTTAGTTTGGTACATGCTGATGGTTCTAGCATGTAATTCATGCACTTTTATGCTGAGTGCATCAGCCACCTTATTTTCTTTCCCTTTGATATGCTTGATATCAAATTCATATTCACACAGAAACTCCAGCCATTTGATTTGTATGGCATTTAAGGTTGGTTGATCAAATAAATACTTCAGACCGTTATGGTCTATTCTCAACTCGAATCTCTTGCCCATGAGGTAATGTCTCCATTTCCTCAAGGCGTGGATGATTGCTGCCAGCTCTAAATCGTGAGTGGAATAATTCTTCTCATGTTCCTTCAACTTTCGAGATTCATAACAAACTACAAATCCCTCTTGGCTGAGAACTCCTCCTAGCCCCTCCTTACATGCATCAGTGCACACTATGTAATCCTTGTTTGTATCTGCAATCTTTAGGATTGGAGCACTAGTTAGCCACTGATTTAATCATTGGAAGCTTCTCTCGCATTCTTCAGTCCACTGGAACTTCTTCTCCTTCCTTTGCAAGGAAGTGATAGAATGAGCTATCTTTGAGAATCTGACTATAAACCTCCTATAGTAGCCTGCCAAACCCATAAAAGATCTAACTTCTGCCACATTCCTTGGCACTGGCCATTCTCGAATGGCCTGTACCTTTTCATGATCCACAACGATCCCTTCTTCAGATATAATGTGTCCTAAGTAATGGATCTACCTTTGGTAAAAAGAGCACTTGCTCAGTTTTTCGTACAGCTGGTGTTCTCTCAACACCTGCAACCCCATTCTCAGGTGTTTCTCGTGTTCTTCCTCTGTCTTGGAGTACACCAAGATATCGTCCAGGAAGACTATGGCAAACTTCTCGAAATAATTTCTTAACACTCCATTCATTAAACACATGAAAACAATAGGTGCATTTATCAGTCCAAACGACACCACTGTGAATTCATAATGACCGTACCTTGTTCTAAAGGAGGTCTTGCCAATATCCTCATCCTTTATTCTCACTTAGTGATATCAATATCTGAGATCTATTTTCAAAAATATTTTTGCATCTTTCAACTGATCAAAAATATCATCAATCCTTGGCAGAGGATACTTGTTCTTGACAATGACCTTATTCAACTGTCGAAAGTCAATGCACAGCCTCAACATCCCATCTTTCCTCTTCACGAATAGGACCGGGGATCCCCATGGTGACACACTGGGATGAATGTAACCTTTCTTTAGTATCTCTTCAAGCTTCAATTGCAACTCTTTCAGCTCTGGCATACTCATTCTATAAGGGGATTTCGAAACTGGAGCTGCTCCAGGCATCAAATTTATAGAAAAATCGATGTCCCTCCTTGGAGGTGGTCCAGGTACCTCCCGAAATACATCCTTGAACTCCTTCAGTACTTCATGGTCTTCCAGATTTGATACTACATCTTGGGATGCTTCTACCACCCGAGATGTAAATAATTGATAACCTTTCCAGTAACATTTCTTTAGTTGCATGGATAAGATTTCCCTCACAGCCACAGCTCTTGGAATTCCTTGGACTATTACCTGATTTCCCTCTTCAGTCAGGCATGTGAACCTCTTGTTACGGAAATCCAGAAGGGCATGGTGCTGGTCCAACCAGTCCATCCCAATTAAACAATCATATGAGCCTAAAGGCAGAATGTTCAATTAAGCCTTAGTGCTCATTCCTTTCATGTCCACTGAACATGACTTAACCAATTCAGTGACCTTCTTTTTGGTCCCTGTGGCCAACTGCACTAACCAAGACTTCTCATGCTTTCTCCTCATTAGATGCAAAATTTCCACCACTCTAGTATCTACATAACTATGGCTAGCCCTTGAATCAATTAAAATAACACGTGGTCGGTTGTTAGTTGTACCTTCCACTTCAATCATGTGTGATTGAAATTATTCTTGCTTGTTGTCTAGGGCTGCGTAGATCCTCGGCATTCTGCTGCCCATATCCTCCACTGTTTCAGCTTGCTGAATAGTATGTACAGTTCTTGCCTTACCAGTTTTATGGGGACAATCTATGTACTTGTGGTTTCCTTGACAGCCCCAACACTGAATGGGCATCAGTCTCTGTCTTTGTGCTCCCTCTTCAGTCCTTCTCGACTCTCTAAATGATGGTTTTCCCTGAAGACTATTTCTGAAAAAGGAAGGCTTGTTTCCCTTCTGCCTCTGTTCCTTCTTAAACTTCCTCTGATCATTCCAAACCTTCTGAAAGGTAGGCTTTTCTCTTTGTTGTTCATATAGACATTTCTCCCTTCTTATGGTTTCTTCCATGGTCTTAGGATCATCATACTGAATCTTGTCACCAATGGAAGGTGGTAGTCCACTCAGATATCTCTGAATCTTGACAGCCTCATCTTTGATGAATGGAACATACTTCAGTAGTTCTAGGAAACTTCGTTCATACTCATCAATGGTCATACTGCCCAACTTGAGTTCGAAGAACTCCTTCATATTTCTTTCATAGTATCTTTTAGTCAGGTATTTCTTCTCGAAATACCTCTTAAATTCCTTCCAAGTGACCTCTTTCTCTCTGATGTGCTGCACCTGCATAAACTGATCCCACCACATGGATGCTTTTCCTTTCAGTCAGTACATTACAATTCTTCCTTCTGCATGGGCAGAATAATTATGTAGTTGGAAGTATTTCTTCATTCTAAGCAACCAGGTCTTGACATCTTCTTCCTTCTTATGTTCTCCATCGAATGTTGGAGGCTTAATCTTGTTCATCTCCCCTTTCAATTCATCCTTTCCATATTTTCGGTGTTTTCTGGTAGGGGATGGGCTTGGACTACTGTGTG
>ML808645.1:37505-47979 GCA_009831015.1 Picea engelmannii | reverse complement strand
AGTATTCAAGATGATTTTTGTAAGAAAAATTTTGATTTCCCATCCCTAGAAAGGGTACTTAGGGTTTAGGTGTGTTATAGGTTCCCTCCCCCTTAAAATTTTTCTAATAAAATTTATTTAACTCTTTCATGAGCTCAAGTAGGCCAAGTGTTGTAGCATCACACTAATACCACTTTGTAACACACCCAACCCCCTAAGTATCCTTTTAAGGGATGGGGCATTAAATGTTTTACTTTCCTAACCTATCTTGAAACCTCTTCCTGAGAATACCACCATCTTTTTCTCAAATATGAGTTCAGTTTCAAAATTTACAACCTCTCAAAGTTTTCGATCCTTCATTAGTCAATGAACAACTCACAACCACATGACGTCAATGTGGAATCTTATTACTCATGGAATATATAATGGAAGCGACATGTTATAATCCTAGGTCCAATCCTTAGGCCCACCTTTTATTGTTGTTAGAACTTATTATCCTCTATTTCAAACCCATTAGAGAAACATCCAAAAATGATACAACAAAGTGCAGTTTCCCCAAATCTTACGTCTCTCAACATTTTATCTCTTCAGTTTGGAGTATGTCAATGATATCAGTTGGCATGGAGGTTAATTCCCAGATCCTAGGGTTTACACGGTACATGGATGGGACCCACAAGATATATGGTGGAGGTTTCACCTCATTCCTCCTTGAATAAACAATTGTCATTAGCCCTGTCTCCCATCGTTGTCGGTTATTACTCTTTCGCCATTGAAATTGTTTGGTCAAATGTGACCTTACCAACCTCCCATATTCTTGACGATGATGCATTTGGATTCAATGGTCCATATCTCCTCATAAAATATCCAACAATATCAACAATTATCATTATTTTTCCTCTATGGATCCTCGTCAACCAATCAACAACTAACACCTATCATCTTAGGGATTCTCTAGTGGCCTTGTTTGAATGCCATGTCATTCATGACATCATCATCCTCATTCCTCATTTGGAAAAGTTTCACAGGATATCAATGATGGATATTCCTCTCATCATTATTGTCGTCGACCTTCTTGGCCGACACATGACCTTGCCAATCTTTGAACTTCAGTGAATGGCTCATATCATCTCAAATTTTCACCTACACATGCCAAATCCTCTTAATATGTAGTTTGATCTACGTGAGACGTTCACTTGGAATTAAAATTTCCTACCGAAGGTTCACCTAAAGGTGAAAATTCACTATGGCACATGGTACCTTATAGGATTGACATGTGGCATCCTCCACATCATCCTCTCGATCCCTTGACTAAGGATAAACGATCAAACTGTATGTTGAGTCCTTCTGATATTAGTAGATTAACTACCCAGATCTATTCTAGGAGCTTCTCCTATCCTGGTGGATCAACATTCAAGATTTCATCTCAGTGTTCATTTGATATTAGTATATCGATGTCCCAAATCGTCCCTCGAAGTTCCTCCTATCGAAAAACCTATTAGAGCCTACGATAAATCAATGACTATCATTTCACTAAGGCCCTCTCTGATTAATGACTCATATCTTCCCTTGGAGTTCCTTCATTGGAGTGTCACTCTGTAACTCACTATGATTAGTACCCTATGATGATTGGTTGAGATCTTTTCATAGAGATGTAACAATGACGATTAAGACACTTTTCTTGACATGTGGTGCTTCCACCTAGTCGTGACATGTGGCACTCAAAATCCAACACAAGGTCATACCTAAAAACTTGATTCCACTTGACTCATGGCACAATTCCCTTGTGACATGTGGGACAAACTCCATAGGCCATGTGGGCCAATTGTAACTGGTGATGTCATCGTTGGGCGTACTGTCCTTCTCAAAATGATATCATATGAGTTAAAACTTATGACTAGGATATGATATTCCTTGCAACTATTTATGGTCTTGATCATCCCTCAAGTTCTTATTTTAGAGTGAATCTCCTCTGGGTCCACAAACTTCCCCAAATGACATCTTCAAAAGAATGAATAATATTATTTTATGTCACGTGATCGATGGTCGATATGAAATCCAACCCTTTCTCTTATTAACGATCTATATCTCTCCATGGAGTCTCGTCGTCAGAGACCATCTCCATGACTTACTCTGATTGGCACCTTACAATGGTCGGTGGGGATATATTATCTCACCATATCAATAGTTAAGATGTAATATTGTCCCTACTCTGATAGAGGATCCAGATCTAATTTTCATGTCAAATAAACGATCACAATTCCTCCGAGGAAAATCAAGGGTTTTATCTTAGGCTTAACAGTCCGATCCAAGACTTAGCCAAATTTAGTGAGGGTTTTCTCTAGTCCTTCTCAAGAATTTTGAGTTTTTGAGGACCTTCAACTTGGTACAAGGAATTGAATTTCCTACCGAGAGTGCCTCTATTTTGTCTTATCCTATGAGGAGTCTTTTGTTGCAGGGATCCAAACATGGTGACACATAGGTGCATAAACACACACACACACACATATCAATAGACACATGACATTTACAATAAGTAGGGGTACTGGGTCATATTTCAACTTAATATATAACATATATTTTAGTTATTTAGACACTCAATGACTATATATATTCATACCCTTTTTATATTCACCATTCACACAATATTTTCAGAGATATATACTTGCAATTAATTTTCTAGAGACAAATGTTTCCTATAGTGAAGAACACAAGATTTCCCTAGAAGATATATTCCATGAAAACATAATGTTATCCATGGGAAAGTACATATTCAAACTCATAGATAATATATATTCCATGCAAACATAATTTTATCCCCGGGAAAGTACACATTCAAACTCGTATATAAGGTACCCATAAGTGAAGAGTATTTTAAAATACCTACTCCTACACTTTCGTAAGTGATCTTAGAATATACAAAGAAAGGAATGTTGTTGTCTACGAGAGTGTGAGCATTGGGGGTACAATAATATAACTGGTCGATAGTGAAAATTTTACCTTGATAAGGGAATTGAACACATCGAAACACCCATGAAGAGACGACAATCATGGCATAAAAACAACTTCTTCCTAACAACAAGTTTTAATCAAGGGGAGCATCGACTAATTCTACATGGAAGGAGATAGTATTTCCTCCCAATTGAAAAAATAAGGATTGCAAGAGCCCATGAGGAAAAAAACCTCACCCATCGAATCCTCGTAAATTTGTAGGGGATTGATTAAGAGCAGGTGATTTCAACCCTTTCCAACAATCTAACAACATGACACAAGTGGAAGCTCCCTCATCTAGTATTATACGATGAATGTGTTGGTTATGGAAAACAATATATATTTGAAAATAAATATAGTGAGAAAGTCATGACTTGAAATTATCAAGGTTAAATGTGATATTATTATATGACTCAGGATCGATCGCTCTGATGGTGGCCAAGAGTGTTCTATGTTGACTTTGTAAATGTTGTATAACTTTGAGAGTAGACATAACACACGTTGCTTGAGCCAAATATTCAACATTGTTGTAGTTTTGGGAGGCATGTAAACTAGGATTAAAAGTTAATTTTTGAAGAGTGATCTTGGGAGGGTGTAAAATAGAGTCGAAAGTAGTTTTCTCAATGTGAAGTGGTCCATATTGAGGAGTAACGGTGGCGGAAGGTGGATCCGATGTAATACCATTAGTTACCTTCTCTTTATCAGTTTTATGCGACATGTCATACATTGTAGTGAGAGTGGCTAAATCAATCCCATTAAACATATAAATATGTACACCCGATGAGGCTTCCTCACTAGGAGGATGATTGGGATTTCCCTTGCCAGAGGAGTAGGGGCTTGTGTAACCATGGATTGTTGTTGAGGAAAAGGTTTTGTCAAAACAACAAGTTGGGAATTCGCTTTGAAATGTTTTTCAACTTCATCATGATGAAGACAGTCTCAAGTGTAATGATCATCACCACAAATGAGACACAAGAATTTTGGTTTTCGCTATGGTTGTTTCTCGGGAGAAGGTGGTTGAGTTGGTGTTTTTGGATTTTCATTATTATTATTGTTCTTTTTGGTTTTAGTTTTAGTTTTCCTCTTTCCCTTGGATTTTTTTGAAGAGGCATATTGAGCTGTATTCACCTCGGATATTTGATTTGGGGGGAAGGTAGAGGAGAGTGAGGTCAAAATGACGATGGGTGTAGTAATGGAGTTATTAGTTGAGCCAACCGATTGTGGTAAATATTGGGTTTTGATGACACCAATAATTTCATCTACATGAGCTTTGGAAGATGGTTTGGATGGATAGATGGACATGTGGGGAGAATTTAGTATCAATTCATACAATGTAATGGATTGTGAATAAACCAAATCCAAATACTGAGCAGGAGCAATGGATTAATCCTCAGTGACAACACCACCCATGGCGACGTCATGAGAAATTGGGGGTAAAAGAGATTTAGTAAACCATTCCACCAACAATTGGTCATGAATGGTCACTTTGTTCAACCTTCACTGTCGTCTCAACTCGTGAATGTGATCAGAGATATGTACATAGTTAGTTTGAACAAGGGAAGTTAAGAGTTCTATACTAGTATCGTAGTGGATGGGTACTTGAAAATGCGTGAGAAAATCCATGGCCAAGGAGTTGAAATCTTGAACAATACTACGTTGGAGTTCAATGTACCATTTGGATATAGATCCTGTGAGTGTGTTCTTGAAAAGACATAACCAGATAGAATCATCCATAAGTGAGTTTGATGAACCTCATAGATGAAACATCATAACATGGTTGTTCAAGTCTTCACCAGGTTTACCATCAAATTTGGGGATGTAATAAGGTAACTTAGCAAGAATTAATGGATGGAAAGGAAAATGTAGTATGGGATGATTTTTCAACTGGGATAAATCTGGTAGATCTAGCGTGGCTAGGAATGGTAGTTGTGAGTTAATCTAAGGATGATACTCATGTGGCATGGGGACACCAATAGGGCCATAAACTAGTTGAGATGGATAGTTCTAACCAATAGGCCCTCTCGTATACCGTTGTTTTTGGCCAGTATAGGTAGGATTCGGTTGTTGTTGAGGAACACTCATGAAAGGAGGGAAACCTGGCTAGTTCTGGGGAGGATAAACATTATATCCCATGGGAGGATAGGTCGTTTGATTAGGCTAAGGTGGATAAAAAGTTTTCCCTTGAGGGGGGTAAATTGTTTTTCCTTGTGGACAGTAAAAGGTTGACCCTTGGGGAAGATAAGATTGTTTTCCTTGAGGACCCCAAGTGGTATTTGGGACACCTGGGAAAGGTTTTCCAAAATTTAATCCATAAGGATTAGGATTTGGTACTCCTCCTTGCAGGTTAGGGTATGATGGCCCTCCTTGACAAGGTTGATGAAACATACTTCCTTGGGGTGGTCCCCAAGATTGTGAATGGTTTCCAGAAAAATAAGGTTGTCCCCCTACCACATCTTAAGTGATAACTAGGGTTTGACCAATAAAAGGGGGTTTCCCCCCAGTGGGTATGTGTAAGGGTAGCTTTTCCCCAGGAGGGAGTCCTAGGGATGATTTTAAGGGTGGAAATTTATTTTAAAATGTAGAAACCTTAAAGAATCTTACTAATCCTTCATATACCAACTATAATTTTTTGGTGATATTCTTATAAAAGTATTCAAAATTATAAGGATTTTATAGAGTTTGTATAAAAGAGTGGCGATTTTTGAGGTAAAATAATTTTATCTTATAAAAATTGGGCGAATCATTTTTAGAATAGAGAATATTTTTTTGAGAAAAACCATGGAAAATTAGCCCATGAGCGAAATTTATCCCCTAAAAGCATCCATGGGAGGGATAGGCCCACTAGACGATGGTTCCCCCTAGTTGGGATTTTTTGCATAAATGAGTGTGTGTGAATGGTAGGGTTCTACATTCTTTGATGTACAGGTGTCCCAACAGAATTCTGTGGAACATAAGGAGTTGTAGGTTGAATAATTTGTGTGGTAGGAGTGATCGTCAAAGTACCTTGTGTATGACTAGGCAGTATGACTCCTACATTACTTTGGACTTGCACTGACATAACAATAGGATTGCCTACTTGTTCAATGGGATGATCAATAGTCTCTTTGAATGGTCCTGCCTTGACACCAACATAGGTAAGAGGGTGAAGAGGTGGTTGACTAAAATTGATTTTTTTGTAAATATCATGTCCCGATGGAGTTCTCCATATGGAATGAATAGGTGTTTGTTTCAGATTTACCATGTCAACAGACCAGACAAGGGTTGTGTGCTCATAAATAAAATATGGTTGTGTGTGTTCCATCCATGTCTCAGTGTATGGCCTCGATGTAAAATGAGGACACTCTTATTTTATGATGTTACCTAATGAGTCTAATCAAAGAAGGAGTGGCTCAATAATAAATTGTGACACAAGGATAATAGGAGGAATGAGATCTTCCTCAACCATAACTAAATCTCTTTCGAGATTTTCTAACAAAGTAGTAGAAGCACTCCCAACATCTGAATGATTTTTTACCTCTTCAAGGTAAACATATTAAGGTGAACTAGGAGGTAAGGGTTCATATGATTCCAGAGGTATCCCTTGCATCATATGTGATATACAAAGACCTTTATAATCTACAATCTCAATCTTGAAAAACATTTAAGTAAATAAATAACACGTTAAAAATCTAGAAGACCATACTAGTTTTTGATGAAATCCAACATTGTGTGATCAAATTGAGAAGGGGATAGGATATGAGTGGGTGGATTAGTTACATTGGCGACCTTCTTAATGAAATTACCCCTTGGTGTAAGCTTGCAAAAAATAATCATGGATTTAGCCTCCAAGGATCCCGAGTGAGTTTGAACAACATCTGTTCCAGGTATAGTGAAGACTTCACTTCACCATCACCTTGTGTAAGGACCCAAAATATTATAGCTGCTAAGGACACCAACTCATAGTCAACCTCTGGGTGGGTATAGTTGACATTCCAGTCTAAACATATGGGCATGATAAGAAGTCTGAAATCCATCAAGAGAACTGAGGACAAGTGAACTAGTAGAACTCCAAAGGACCCCGAATAGATTCAAAATTCATGAAGCACCGAGACCAAATGAAGATATTTGAACCTCAAGAACAACCCCCAAAATACGATCTTACTACTAATAACAATTAAGATTTGGAGGGATAATCTTTGTTTCTCTCCAGAATTCGACCTCCTGCGTAACCCCTATGTGAGAGGGGGATCCAAACTATGCTTATACAAAAATTGGATTTACTCTCTGTATCACAAGATTCTAGGTTTGTCTTGAATGTGTTGGAGAGATATTCTCACAACCTAATACAAAGCACTAGTCCTAGTCTATTGTTGGTGTAAAGAATCTAAAAAGAAAAAGTTTCTAGATTGATTTTTAATTAGCATTGATTTGAATGGTTACTCTTTACATCGATGTGAATGAGAGTGAAACTAATGATGTTGCGACTCGAATCCCAAATAAGTAAAAGAATGATAATAAAAAAAAAAATCGATGAAATTCTATTTACGAGAAGGAGAATAATTTTGATCTTTCACTACCAAACACAAGAACGTAAAAATTTCATGCAATTTTTTTTCAACAAGAATCCATTTAAGTGCTAAATTATAAAGAATTTTTTTTTGGTATCCCAAAACTAATTGTAAAAAAGTATCCTTTCGTTTGATTATAAAGGTGAATTGAATTGTTTAATTCTTTGTATGTCAATAATAAAAATAATTTTCATATTGTAGATTTAGACAATGGGAAGAAAGAATCACACAAACAAATTGCAGTCTCACAACAATCAATAAGAGACAAAAAAAACTAAAATTTCCAAGAAAGAACACCAAAAACAACAAAACACACTTAAGAAATTCTCTGGAAATATATGAAGATCAGAGATCAATTAAAAAAATAAAGAGATACCCGAGTTTGCTTGCAACAATATTTAATTGATCAAATGAACAAAAAAGCATCAAAATGAACCCAAAATCTGAAGAAAAAGGGTGATTTCGCAACAATGAAATATAATAAAATCCAATAAAAGATGATTTTTTTTAAAAGAAGCAAGTTGCAGGTCTAACAGAAGACATAAAATGATAAAAAAAGTTTTGAGTTAAAAGGAAATATACAAGAATCACATCCAGTACAAACACAGTCAACAATTTTTCAAGATGAGGAAAACATTGACTCTCTGGCTATAACAACACCAGAATGCTACAACTCTCCCTAACACACTATAGAGGAGAGTCGATTAGGAAATCAACACTATGGCTGTAACTAGAGAGGGCACGAGTTTTTGAGAAAAAATGGGAACAACCCAGAAAATGAAAAAATCATGAAGTTTGATCAACAGTCTCTGGGAGACAACTTTAGTAATGAAAACAGATGTATAGAAGGATAAATACAACAAACATGATATTAATATGAGAAAAAACAAAATACAAACCATGGAAGGAAACCAAAACTGAAATGTTTCTTCCCCAGTGGAGTCCCCAATTTCTATTGTAGGAAAATTCCCTTGGGGACAAGTGAATATCCTCTTGGATTCTAGACCCATACTACCAAGACAAAAGGATGAAAATGGAAACTAACATTCCTTTAAATGTAGTTAAACTAGTCAAAGGAAAAAGAGGAAGAAATTATGATATTGAACATTTTTATGAAGCTTGTCCTCTGTTAATATAGGCTAAACTTGATCTCCAAGATCCTTAGTGATATTTGCAATCCAATGGACATCGAAGAAAACACAAACTTCCTACTCTATCAAGATTATTTTAAACTAAATTTATCCATACTAGACAAATATATGAAAAAATACAAAAACTTGAAGGAAATGGTCCAAGCATACATTAATGAGAACATTACAAGGTACTTACAATTTGTAGATGGAGTTGCAACAACCTCTCCAATTCCTCCTTGTCCAACCCCTTGCTTGAAAGATCCACAATCAGAATGACAATACTTTTTGTTGATTATTATCTGCCTCTTCACCATGATAATGCCTCCTTTTATAGACTTTGAAAGGCTCAACCACCTTAGTTATATTTAGAATAAGTTGAGGATATGACTCCATCAATTATGGAATGTCCCTTAGATGTAGCCTAAATATTGGATTCGATCCAAACCAACTCGAATAATCTCTAGCTGTATTTGGAGATAAGGGGGATTTCTTCCCATGATTCTCTCAGCCAATAAATGCTCCCTTAGAATAGGAAACAGAGAACTGTAAGACTCCCTACTAGATATAAAAAGAGTGCTAGTGCTCCCTACATATGAGCAGAGCTTTGATCAAACAAAAGTTGATTAAGATGACCATTTCTCAAGGAATTTTTTTTTTCTTAGTTTTTCAAATGATGTGTTTCCCCTTCCATCATGTTCTATAGGATGTATCAAGTGTTTCAATGGTGTCATTCACAATGTGACATATGAAGAACAAAAATGATACATTTACGAATGTTGTGACAAAATTGTGACACTTGCGACAATTAGAATGTGACATTATCGAAGTGAGGACTTTTGATGTGTAACAATGGCTCTACTTAGTGAGTTTGGTTTTGAAATCAAATGTATCAAATGAAAATAAAATAGGGTGGTTGAATCCCTTAGAAAAATTATGAAAGCGAGTCACTTGGTAGTGGTAATCACATGTGAAACAGATTTCAGGGAGAGAGTCAAGAGTGTGCAATAAACCAATGCATTATTCAATACTATAAAATTGTACTTATAACAAGAGCCCATAAGGCTAAAGTAAGAAGGTTATAAAATGATGAATAATGGACTGCTAACTTACAAAGGTAGGTTGTGTTATCACTCTGTAATTTTCCTAAGGCTGCTGAGGCAATCACAGAGGTAACCTCGAACCGCTTCGAGTCTTGGATCTAGCCCTCCAAGACTCAGAGAGGGATCTCTCTTTATAATTTAACTTGGTTTGTAAGAGATGGATTTTAGGCTAGCTATAAAGTATAGGGTTTTGGTTTTGGTTTTTAAATGGTCATTTTGGGACAGCAAGGAGGGCCATTGGGCAAATGGGGTCTGCATTTTAAACAAGGTGATTTAATTCTCAGATTTGGACAAAGTCCTTTCACAGGGCAAGGTAGCAGAAATATTGGATCGAATCAAGTTATGATGGCGTCGGTTTAAGGAAGAAAAAGGGGAGGAAAAAGCCAAGCAAAGGAGCAACTAAGAATTCTGAAGCTGGGATCTTTAGATGAATAACATAAAGATTATCACAAGATGAGAGGTAGAGTATCTGCTGATAAATTCTGCCTCTATAACATTCCTTCTGATAATAAGAACTGAAAACAAATTGAAAGATAACAGGAAAACATTTGAACAGAGAGAAACTCCACCAATATCACCACACAAGAATCCTGTAAAAGAAGCAGGAACATCACTGATAGATCATTAAAAATTACAGAGAAATTCTCTGGCTAAAACACAGCCCATGCTCCAGCAAAGAAAATTTTATTCCTGTTAGGTTGAAAAACCCCTCACACAGGTCGAACCA
>ML808644.1:198363-216501 GCA_009831015.1 Picea engelmannii | reverse complement strand
CTATCAAGTCCTTTAGCACATTGGACCAGTTGATTGTAGATTGGCTCTTCCTACCCACTACAAAATCGAACTTGTCTTTCAAGTGTCTTGTTTAAAGAAGGTTGGTAGTTGAATTGTTGAGATAAGGTCAACCTTCTTGAATTCAAAAATAAGGTCACATTTTGTTACAACCAAAGGCGATAATAGCGATAAGAGAATGTCACCAATGCCTGCACATTATTTTGGAAATCTTAATACAATTCTATATCCATTTCCACACCTCCAACCTTGTGGACAATGATTCTTTTGAAGGGGGGGGGGGGACATGTTAGGTCCCTACCCTAACTTCTCTACTCAGGGTACTTAGGAGCTAGTCAATTAATGTACGAGCCCATGTTCTTTAAATAAGGCTCATTAAGTAGTTAGTGGGTAGCATAAGTAGTGAAGGTTTTATTCATGAGAAACTTTTTATATATGTATAAGGATACAAAATGTTAAGTATTGTTCCTGTATTAGATATCTACTTAATTGGAGTTTTCCTACTTGAAGAGGCACATGAAGATTACTCTTTGTCTAGAATTACCCATACAAGGGTTAGTATTAGGCAGATTCAGTATCATTGTTTCTCATATTTATATTTCTTTTCATATTTCTCATAATTCATTATTTCTATTGATCAAGTACACTATAGAAAAACAACAATCCCACTACCATTGACCAACTAAATGAGTATAACGATGGATCTTAAAAATGAGAGGGCACACACATTTTATGAAATTAAAAATACCTAGTCCTCACCATTTGCACCCAAGGACAACTTACTACTTCACACTCCTACAAAATAGCTCAACCTAGTATTGTTTCCATAAAATAGTAACACCACTACTAGCAACTACTATTTTATATATCGCAAGAGAAAATCAAAGCAATTTAACATAAGAACATCAAAGAAAGAGCCCATGAAACACTTAACATAAGAACAAGGCCAATGCAAAAGGATAAGAAAACTAATACATGAAAGTTGAGCACTTTTATAAAGTTAAGAAAACAAAGAAAGAAATATTCCAAATAGCGTACACCCCATGAAAGAAAGAAAAGGTGAATGCATGGAATTGACAAAGTAATAACTACACAAAACCAACTACTTACTATTCAAAATATAACAAGAAAAAATGCAAGAAAGAGTGGATGAAACCATCAACAACACCCTCACTTTCCCAATCATAAGAGTCTATGGAACATAGGCCATCACCAACAACACCCTCACTCTTCCAGTCATAAGAGCACATGGAGCATAGACCAAAGGAATAACATCGATGAATGGGACAATATTGAATGCAACAACCAAACAACACAAGGTCAAATGCACATAATAACCCAGTAGACCATCTACTCCAATGTTCCAAAAAGTCCACTCCAACAATGCCAAGTAGGAAAATGTTGATAACTCTTCCAAAGGCCTAGAAGAGCCCATCAATGTCAACATTAACAACTCTTCCAAAGGCCTAGAAGAGCCCATCAATGTCAACATTATGTCAACATTAACTCTTAGCAAACTAAAATGGTAGGATACTCACAGTAGAGAAGGGTGTGTCTCCACTAAATGAGAGTGATAGGATACTCACACTAGAGAGCGATGTGTTTTCACTAAATAAGTCACATTCAATGGAGTGGCCTAGAGGAGTTCTCCCCACCATTGTCCAAGGTTCCCTTCCCCATAAGGCCACACTATTTCATTCTTATTGTTTTGTTTTGTTTTTCATTTAAATTATTTCTAAACAATTTTAATATGGTGGTTTAAAAATACCAATGACATGTAACATATATCTATTTTATTTAATTAAAACTCAATATTACATGGTAAACAATATGTAACCAACAACAATAATATAGTGTATAGTATGTGGTTTCATGGACCATCAAGGCAATCCATAAACCCCACTATTGCTTAAATTATACAACATTATTGCCAATTTACCAATGGCATGTAACATAAATCTATTTTATTTAATTAAAATTCAATATTACATGGTAAACAATATGTACCCAACAACAAATATAGTGTATAGTGTGTGGTTTCATGGACCATCCATGCAATCCATAAGCCCCACTATTGCCTAAACTATACAACATTATTGCCTAAACTATACAACATTTATTGCACTGATGAGATACACGTGAAGGTAAATATTGACAATAAAATATATTGACAATTTTGTCATTGCACTCCTGAGATACACGTGAAGGTACATATTGACAATGTTGCCACAACGCTCATTTACGGAGAGCAAGGACTAATAAGAAAATTGACTAACACAGCACCAGAAGCCATGCATTATTTTAGTTAGAAACAAATTAAATCAATAAAACTTGAGGTGGAGCCGTTAAGATAAACACGGCATTCAGGATGCCGAAAAGAAATCTTGAAGGGAGAGAAAGCAAGCGACAGATCAGAAAGACCAGGTAACAGAGACGGAAATGGAATGTTGGTCGTTGGACCACAGCAGAGATGGTGTCCATCAATCAATGCGATCCTGTCTTGTTTCGCCGATGCATTTTCCAGCACTTTGTTCAGTCTCCATACAGCCATTATCGGCTGGTTTCCTGAGCTGCGAGACAGAGATAAAGAGATATGTCTGAAACGACAAATCGTGTGATAACAGTGAGACCTGCATGCCCAGACAAGGGAGAGATTGTCGCCATATGCTTGCATTGCAAATATAAAATCACCTGCTTGTCGGGGAATTAACATGGACGACCGCAAAGCAAGGAAGCTCTCCGCATGCTGCCCTCGTAATTCTCTATCTATTATAACATTCTGCACAACAGTTTTCTAATCCTGCTGGAATAATTGCTCTGAAATTCATGGCATCTTCCACATGATTTGCTTACGGTGTTGTTATACTGTTGTAGCGTTAGTGGTAACCCTGTACTGGCACGAGCTTTGATCTGGCCCAGGCGCGCGCTTGTTAATTCGCCAATGATTAGCCGGCAACAGTACAAAATTTAATTTAAGACCTTTAGGGTTTTAGCCTTCGGGGCAGGGGTTTAACCTAGATATGATGATTATGACCGTTAGAGGAGGGAAGTTGAATATCCGCAAAAAAAAAAGTTGCATTAGCGGTTGTAATTGGTTTTGCACCGTGCGAAATTCTGAAATATGCAGGTCGGGACGGTTGTGCCATGTGCGTGATCAAGTGGTAACTTTAATAAAATTTAATATAACAATTAGTATATATTAATTTTCAAATACGAAATTATTTAATTTTTAAAATATATTTTATTATAATATATTTATATTAGTTATTTTCAAATAATTTATAAACTTACATGTTTTTAATTATAAAAATATTTATTATATTATTTTTTTAAATAATAATAAATTTAAGTCAGTTTTCAATGATGGTCATCATTGCCCCCCAAAACTTATACCTAATATTTTTAATGAACTTTTTATCTATTGTAAAATGAAAAATATTTGTAAAATTAAAAGGAATGTGCAAATGAGGAATTAAAAAGGTATTCGTAAAGTAGAAAGAAATGTTGCAAAAGGGAAAGCACTTGTTTTTATGAAAGGAAAAAAAAAATTAAAATCATAAAGAACCATTGAAATATTCAAATTAACAAATTGTAAATGGAATAAGGATGAATTAAAAGAAAATAAAAAATAAAAGTTAAAGTAAAAGAAAATAAAAAATAAAAGTTAAAGTGAAAGTTAATTGTAAGTGTGATATTAAATAGAATTGAGTTAATTACGTTCATGGGTTTATGTATGGACATATTTTTGGAAGAGAAGACACTCGATCTATTATGAAAGTTTACTTGAAGGGATATTAACTTAAGGGTTATGTGGTTTTAAGTACTTGTGTATTGATCTAAATCGATCTAAATCGAATAGATTGGTGGAAGAGATAGGTGGAAGGAAGTATATTTGGGTATTTTTGAGGTGAATCTATTATGTGAGGTGGATTTGTAGAGTCATCATCGAACATATTCATTGTCAAGTAGAGTTGGGGCACATTCAAATATAGGTGTCCTATACATTTGAGCTTTGTTTAGAATTACTTCAAAGAAGAATGAAGTTTGAACTAAGTTCATTCTTTCAGTTTTGGTTATAGTTTATTTCTTATCTATTTAATTATTATAACATGAATAATTCATCATATTTAGCAAAGATTTTTAAAGGTAGACCTAGCAAGGTAACCCTAGAGAGTCTTTGTGAATGTATAACATCACTAGATAAATGTAGGGAAGAAAGAGAAGCTAAACTTAAAATAAATTTAGAGATAATGCTTGATAATAAGTTTCCATGTCTTGAAGAGAAGATTCAAAAACAAATGGATGATGAAAAATAAGTGTCAAAGAATGGATATTAGATTACAAGAAATGGAAAAGAAAATCTAAGAACTAAACAACTAACTGAGAAGGTGATGTTGATAATGTAGAAAATCTTGAAATGAAGAACAAGATTAAAGAGGTAGAAGAAAAGATAAATATCAATTTGGTCCTAAATAGTCTCGAAGGTATATTAGATACCATAACCATTAAAGAGGGAATGAATAATCTTATAGAGTTAGACCATGAGCATAAAAAATGATCCTTACAACTTATAAATTTTGGTTTGAAATAAAACAAAGAAGAGGACATGTTATCCCTAGTCAAGCACGAGCTACAAAATTAGTTACAAATTGAAATAAATTGTTTCATAGAAGAAAAGAGGTTGTACAAAATAATTGACCATAAAAATAAGTTAAGTCATGTTAAGGTAATATCTATTGGCCATAAATGTGGCATACGGTAAAATCATGAATCTGGGTGTCTGTTTTCCTTACAAATTTGCATATTTTAAACACGTTTAGTGCAACACCATGTATCTACCTTAAGTTTTATTTAAAAGTAAAATCTAAAACTACCCTTTTGAAGACTACAATGAAAGGTTTTGTAATATAAATTTGTCATAATTTTTTTATTGTATATTAATGTAGATATTGATTTTTCATTTTACTCAATCATTATCTCATCTAAAAATAATATGTAGACATTTTTTTATAAAATTAATTAAAATTACTAAAAAAAAAAAATTAAATACAAATTGTATGAAATGAAAGTAGATTCAATTCTAAAAATATTGGTATTAGTCCAAAACTAGACTCATAGTATTTTGAGTGTGTTCCTTCCAAAGTTGTTGTAAAATGAAGTGAACTCACACTTTTCGTCCGAACTAATAGTTAGGCCGAAAGTCAGTTTTCACATAAAACAATTATTAACAACAACAAAAAAGGCCGAAAACATTTTTTCAACCGAAAAGTGGAAAATAGAAACATCTATCGGCTGGAAAAAAAATAGGCGGAGACAAAAATTTGACATGGAAAGGTATAAATACTTTTATCCAAAATGTTATTAACACATTTGTGCAACAATCTCACTATGTATTTTCGCTATTTTTTATTTTATTTTTTGGGGCAACATTTTTGCTATTTTTCACTTTTTGGGGCAACATGTTTCGTTATTTTTCACTCATTAGAACTCCATGTTCAAAAGGACCTGAAGTATTTATAAATGAATACCTCATTCTATACGATCAATATGAATTGAAGAAGAAAGTTCAAAAGGTAAAAGAATCGAGGAAGGAAGGAAAATGGAAAATAATTAGAAATAAAAGATCTATAATTAGGGATAGAGACCAAAAAAATAAATAAATAGGAATTTGGGACACCTTGAATCCTCTCCTAGAACTATTTTGTCTTTTCATGGACCAATGGTCCCATGTTAAACTGCATCTGAGTGGAATTGATATTATATTGCTCATTGAAACTTGGGAACATGAATAATCTAAGCTCCCTAACATAGAAGGTTTTTTCTTTTGTTTGTTGTGGAACTAGAGAATCATAGAGGCATAAGATGCATATCTTGTTACACAAAGAAGAAAATGTTTCCTCGTACTAGGATTCACAAGAAAGGCCCTCTCAATCAATACATGTGGATGGAGATTTTAGGCATTAATGCTAAAAATATTTATATAGAAATGTGTTATTTTGTTCCTATTAATTCTACCTTTTATAAGGAAAATATATTTGATCAAAATTGTGCTTACAATGACTTAGAATAGGACATTTATAGTCTAAGAAATGAAGGAAGTATTCTCTTTCCAAGAGATTTTAATGCTAGAACAACAACTAACGAAGTTTTTATCTTAGCCAATGATTACAACTCTAATAATCCATGGTTAGATGAGGACCTTGATTTAGCTAGTAGATACAAAAGAAGACTTAAGGGCATCGTTGATAATTTTTTAATCTCTAAGTTAATCAAGCATTACAGTTCTTAAGGTCTAATAATTTGCAAGTATCCATGGGGTTTTTAGTAGTGTCATATAATATGTGATATATGATATCCCCATTTACAACCAAATAGTAAATTTGGACATCTTATATGGCCATGAACCACACTTAGATCATGGACCTTTAAACCTAACTCTAGACTTTTTCATGCACAACATCCCAATAGAAGAGAATTATAATAAACAAAAGTACATATCTTCAACAAAAACAAAGATGATTTTATAAAGGATCTAAATACTGAATTAAATCTCCTATAAAAAAATGACAATATTAAATACCTATGTCTACTTCCCTCAACAAGTTCTTTATGGAGGTGTCATGTAAAGAGGAAAATAGAATGGGAAACTTGTGGTATGATAAATAATTCCAAATTCTTGGAATATACATTATGAATGCTTCTAATGAGTGACCAAAAAGTGATAAGGGAAATAGGTACGAAGGCCTAATTAATAGAAAAAAAAGGTATTATATAAATAGAAAGCAAGAGAAGATTTTACACTTCTCTAAGCTACATTCTAAGAAATTATAGAGGTAAATTCTAACTTGTAAAACTAAAGAAAACAATATTATTTCCTTAATGCACAAAAATTAGCACCTTAAAAATATTTGTGAGTCCATCAATGCCATGGATAACATTCAAAACCTTTTTACAGAGAAAGATGTTTTTTTCTTTATAAAACATAGAGTTTGGGGTTGAGTGGCTCAAAAAAGGGAAATTTAAGGACACAAAAGGCTACCAATACGAAATCCTAAAAGTTTGAGGGCCTATTCTCATCCCTCACATTTACAAAATATTCTATCTAACAATCAAATAGGGTTTCCCTAAAATGTGCACCTAAATCCTCATCTTTATTATTTTTAAAAGAGGGGTTCAAAAAAACCTATGTTATTATAGGACCATTATTATTATCCCTCTTTTAGCTAGAAATTATGTAGAATTATTCTAGAAAATAATACCATCATAATGATAGGAATCCATGGAAAAAGGGCTAAAGGCTAGGTTGAATTTAGGAGTTATCATTGAATTATGGACTACCTTGTTACACATAGAATCATTATAGAGGAGTGTCATAGTAATAAAACCAATCTCCTTTGTTTGTTTGATGACTTTAGAAAATAACTTGACACAATGCCTAGATCTAACCTTTGGAATATATTACAAGGGCTAGGATTTAATTTCATGTCAACATATGCAGTTCTAAGGTTGTACAAGAATTTTATTGTGAATTTTAGAAAAAATGAGGACCTGTCAAAATATATTAACTGTAATATTGGAGTTGAACAAGGTATTCCTTTGTCCCCTACCATTTTGGGTATTACATAAAGAAGCTAGAGGGTTCTTTGGAAGAAGTAGGGTGTGTTGGAATGACTTTAGCTAGAACAGTCATTGCCCTTATTATTTATGCTAATGAGATTATTCTTGTAGAATGGTTACCCTATGATCTTGAAAAGAAATTAATAACTCTCAATGATTTATTCTCTAATATGAGTATGAATATTAACACTAAAATACAAAGGTTATGATAATCAAATCCAAAAGGATAACTTATGATAATTTCAAGTATGATAACTTCATGTATGATAACTATAGTTTGGAGGAAGTGAATTCACACAAATATCCTAAAATTGATCTACATCATAAGCTTAAATAGAACTATAGCATTGAGAAAAGGATCAATGGTGGGTGGAAATCTTATTTTGGACTTGAAAAAAATTGCGAGTTAGTATATATTTGGCTATATGATTAAAAGGAACTCCTGTTTGAGACTCTAGTCGCTCATGTTATCTTATATGGTGGTGAGGTTTGTCATTGTAACTTATCTAGAGAATCATGTAAACAGATCGAAAAAAATCAAGAATCATTTTATAACTTATAGTCTTAAAATTAAAGGAAATACACCATATCTGATTCTCCTCATAGAAGTGTGTCTTCCCGCCATGAGATCATGGCTATGACTAGGTACCTAATGTACAAGAACAATATAAACAACATGGGATACAAGATGCTTCCTAAGATTGCGTCAAACTTCTATCAAAACCATCTATGGATCAGGCAGGGTTGGCATAAAATGCTAAGTCTTTTCTAAATCATTGGGGCATTGAAAAAGAGGTAACTATGTAGAAGATCGATAATATTGCAAATATTATTAGATATAAATTTAAGGATAAATTTTGGTGTGATAATAAATTACATGGTAAGAGAAAATTAAGATATTATAAGGAGGTGATTAACACTAATATAGAAGATAAAACATATCTCTCTATTTTAACTAGTGTAAAGAAGAAAATCATCATTGCTAAAATAAGAATGAACGCTCACAATCTCCATAGTGAAATAGGGTGTTGGACAATTCCTAAAAATTCCATGGGTTGAAATAATTTCTCATCTTTGTGACATTAATAGTGTTGAAGATGAAAATAACTTTCTCTTAGAATGTCTCACATACACCCACATTATATCTCAATTTCATAATATATGTTACAATATTGACCTTCGTAACCTTTTTAACTCATCAAAACTATAGTAATTTAGGAATTTTTATCTTTGATCTTTTTTAGCATAGAAATAAAATTCTAAAGAAAATCAAGTAATTTTTTACATTTTTTTCTTAAGATCCAAGAGACCAAAGATGGTCCAAATAGACTCTAATAATCATCATAATCATCATCATCATAAAATAAAATATACATTAAAAATATTTAAAAAAAAAAATAATACTTATTTAATGAAAATGAAAAAAAACATTCATTTATAACTATATTTATAAAATAAAAATGAAAAAAAGTCATGGTGGATATATGAGAAAGGGAACACATCACAAGTAATGGAAAGGGAATGCACAAAGGTTTAAGAAAGAGGAAAATTATTATAAAATATAAACATAGATGATTTTAAAGCAAAACATTTATATAAATAAGTGTCAAAGAATGGATATTAGATTACAATAAATGGAAAAGAAAAGCTAAGGAAATAAACAACTAACTAAGAAGGTGATGTTGATAATGTAGAAAATCTTGAAATATGATGCAGGAGCATCACCAGCACATCAAGCGAGCCAGCGCGGAAGCGGAAGACAACTGGACAAACCAGCACAATTTCTTTTTGAATTTCACTTAGAAGTTGTTGCGCGATCTTAAATGTGTCATTTAAGATGGGGTGCACTTGTAATTATAATGGACCTTGAGCAGATAACTCTCGTCCTTAGGTAGATAGTCGACATTTAATATAGTTAATGCTGGTAGATAGAAATTTAATTCTAGATTTGATAGCTTTAAAGTCCAAGAGGGAAAGCAGATATAGACACCCTCCTTTGTAAATTGTAACATTATTATAGAGAACCCAGGAAGAGCAGAAGAGCATGCAAAGAATTGTATGAAGAACACCCATGTACAGATATTTGAATTAATAGAAGAAAGCTTTGATTCAATTTCATGGTTTGTGTCGTTTTCTCTGCGTATTGATATTATGCTCATGAATGTTTGCTTCTTGTTATACATTTGCTTTTATATGTTGTGTATATGATTTCATGGTTGAGTTGAAATCTGAAGGGCGGGAGAGATGAGTTTCAATTGTTTCTCTATTTGAGCCAGAGGATTCCTGCAAGGAGTGCAGTCGAATTTGTCCGCAAGGAGTGCGTTGACAGAAGGCTCAAATAGTTAACTTTTGTTCTCATTCGCCCAAGAGTGAAAGTGGGTTACAGGATCCGTGCAAGGAATGCACAGGCAAAGTTAAGTATCAGAGTTGCGATTTTGAGCAGAGGAATTGAAGACTGCTGCTGCAGGAGCGCGCAGAGTCGAGGGACTTCAACACTTAGTCGTGGTTGAATATTTTCCGCAAGGAGTGCGTGCAAGATTTTCTTTCTGAGGGTTTGAAAGTTGTGAAAATCTTAGGAGGGATAGGCCTTCAATTTCGTTGAAGGACAAGCAAGAAAGTTGTGCCTTGAAGGTTTCAAGGAACGTCGCAGGTTTGTTCGTAGGGTGACGAGTTCTCTGGAAGAACGGTTCATCATTTTGTGGATCGTATAAGGAAGAAACGGACGGACGAAATCCTCCGAGGAGATTTCGCAAATCTCCGTGAGTCGTTGGATCTCACGGAGGTGCAAGGAGGTTACAGTGCAGGTGTGGAAGAGGTTGAAAGCTCAGGAGGGCTGGAGCCGTCGATCCGAGCAACGAGGACCGTCAGATCTACACGTGATATCGTGTATCGGGAGTTCGCAAGTCGAAGCTCCAAGTTGTTGCAACGGAAGTCGCGATATTGCGATACGCGATGTTCCGAAAGACTAAGGAATATCATGTAGGCCACAATAGGCTTAGTGGAGTACAGGTGGCACGGAGTCATCGGGATCTCGCCGTGAGAAGTCCCGAAATATTGAAGTTAGGATTCGCGATCCCGTGAAGTCTGAAGTCCCGACGAGTTAAGGGACCGTTGAAAAGTCAACTCACGTGTGCATCGGCATTTCGGCACATCGGGTATCGGGGGGTTGGAAAACCGCATGCTTGGTATCGCGAGTAGAGAAGTCGCGATAGAGCAAAGTCCCAATAGAAGGAAAGAGGAAGTCAGTGTTGACTGACATATCGGGTCTCGGGGATTCGAGAACCCAGTGCTCAACCTTTGAACTCACGAAATCACGAGTTCTGATTCCCCAGTAAACTAAGGAAAGGGGGGATCGCGTGAAGAGATCTGTGGGTAGATTTCCCAATAGGGAAATAGAAGAACCTTAGGAGTTCTTCGAGCCGAGAAGAGGAGAAGATCCTGTGAGAGCGGACGTGCCCGAGGGCGCGGCTGCGTCAAAATGAAGAACAAGATTAAATAGGTAGAAGAAACGATAAATAACAATTTGGCCCTAAATAGTCTCGAAGGTATACTGGATACCATAACCATCAAAGAGGACAGGAATAATCTTATAGAGTTACACCGTGAGCATAAAAAATGATCCTTAAACATTTTAAATTTTGGTTTGAAATAAAACAAAGAAGAGGACATGCTAGCCCTAGTCAAGTAGGATCTACAAAATTAGTTACAAATTGAAATAAATTGTCTCATAGAAGAAAAGAGGTTGTACAAAATAATTGAGCATAAAAATAAGTTAAGTTGTGTTAAGGTAAAATATATTGGCCATAAATGTGGCATACAGTAAAATCATGAATGTGGGTGTCTATTTTCCTTGTTTTTTGAGAAAATAAAATATATTTTCATATTTTTTTCAACTTTCAGTAAACAAAAGTATTTTTTTATTTAGAATTTCTCTTTACAGTAAAAAAAAAACTTGTCATGAATTTTGTTAGCTTTCTATTGATTATTTTTTGAAATTTGGTTATTGGCATTTGATATGTCAATTTAGCGATTGTTCGACAATATGTTCCTTAAAAATAAAGGGACTGATGATGAGTTATTTTTTCGGCATGAACATACTGATTATTAAACGTTTGTTCATGAAAAAAAAATATGTTGCAACAATATAAACAAACTCTATTAAAGTATGACTATAGTTTTGAATTTAACGAATGAATATTATAATTACTACAATTTTTTGAATCTGACCAATCTGAAAAATTTGCATATTTTAAACATGTTTAGTGTGACACCATGTATCTACCTTAATTTTTATTTAAAAGTAAAATATAAAACTACCCTTTTGAATAGGACAATGAAAGGTTCTGTAATATAAATTTTCCATATTTCTTTATTGTCTATTAATGTAGATATTGATTTTTCATTTTACTGTATCAGTGTCTCATCTAAAAATAATATGTAGACATTTTTTATAAAATTATTTTAAATTACTAAAAAAAAAAAAAATTGAATAAAAATAGTATCAAATGAAAATAGATTCAATTCTAGAAATGTTGGTATTAGTTCCAAAAATAGACTCATAGTATTTTAAAGAGGATGTTCCTTCCAAAGGTGGAGAAAAATGAAGTGAACTCATAGTTTTTTGAATAGTGTCATAGTTACAGGTTTTTAGCAGAACTAATAGTTAGGCCGAAAGTTAGTTTTCACAGAAAACAACTATTAACAAAAAAAAAAAAACTAACTTTTAGTCGAAAGTTAGTTTTTCGGCCAAAAGAAAATAACTTTCGGCCAAAAACAACTTTTCAGATGAAAAGTGGAAAATAGAATCATCTATTGGCTGGGAAAAAATAGGGGGACACAACAATTTGACATGGAAAGGTATAAATACTTTTATCCAAAATACTATTAACACATTTGTTCAACAATATCACTCTGTATTTTTGCTATTTTTTTTATTTTTGGGGGCAACATTTTTCCCATTTTTCACATTTTGGGGCAACATTTTTCGCTATTTTTCACTAATTAGAACTCCATGTTCAAAAGGACTTGAAGTATTTATAAATGAATACCCCATTCTAGAATATCGATATGAATTGAGGAAGGAAGTTCAAAAGGTGAAAGAATCCAGGAAGGAAGGGAAATGGAAAAAAATTAGAAANNAAAAAAAAAAAAAAAAAAAAAACTATGATTAGGGATAGAGACCAAAAAAATAAATAAATAGGAATTTGCGACACCTTGAATCCTCTCTTAGAACTATAGTGGCTTTCCATGGAGCAACGGTCCGATGTTAGACTGCATCTGAGTGGAATTGATATTATATTTCTCATTGAAACTTGGGAACATGAATAATCTAAGGTCCCTAACATAGAATGATTTGTCTTTTGTTTGTTGTGGAACCAGAGAATCATAGAGGCATAAGATGCATAGCTTGTTACATAAAAAAAAAATAGTTTTCCTCATAATAGGATTCACAAGACAGACCCTCTCAATCAATACATGTGGATGGAGATTTTAGGCATTAATGATAAAAAAATTTATATAGAAATGTGTTATTTTGTTCCTATTAATGCTGCCTTTTGTAAGGAAAATATCTTAGATAAAAATCATACTTACAATGAATTAGAATAGGACATTTATAGTCTAATAAATGAAGGAAGTATTCTCTTTCAAAGAGATTTTAATGCTAGAACAACAACTAATGGATTTTTTATCTTAACCAATGATTACAACTGTAATAATCCATGGTTAGATGAGGACCTTGCTTTAGATAGTAGATACAGAAGAAGATTTAAAGGCATGGTTGAGAATTTGTTAATCTCTAAGCTAATCAGGCATTACAGTTCTTAAGATCTAATAATTTGCAAGTATCCATGGGGTTGTTAGTAGTGTCATGTAATATGTGATATATGATATCTCCATTTACAGCGAAATAGTAAATTGTGACATCTTAGATGACCATGAACCAAACTTAGATCATGGACCTTTAAACCTAACTCTAGACTTTGTCATGCATAAAATCTCAATATAAGATAATTATAATAACCAAAAGTACTTATCTTCAACAAAAACAAACATGATTTTATAAAGGATCTAAATAATGAATTAAATCGCCTATAAAAAAATGAGAATATTAAATACCTATATCTACTTCCATCAACAAGTTCTTTATCGAGGTGTCATATAAAGAGGAAAATAGAATGGGAAACCCTTGGTATGATAAGAATGTAAAATTATTGGAAGATACATTATGAATACTTCTAATGAGTGACCAAAAAGTGATAAGGGAAATAGGTACAAAGGCCTAATTAATATAAAAAAAGGTATTATATAAATAGAAAGCAAGAGAATCTTTTACACTTCTCCAAGCTACATTCTAAGAAATTCTAGAGGTAAATTCTAACTTGTAAAACTAAAAAAAACATATTTATTTCCTTAATGGACTAAAATTAGCACCTTAAAAATATTTATGAATCCATTGATGCCATGGATAGCATTCAACCCCTTTTTATAGAGAAATGTGTTTTTTTCTTTATAAAACATAGAGTTTGGGGTTGAGTGGCTCAAAAAAGGAAAAGTTAAGGACGCCAAAGGCTCCCAAGACAAAATCCTGAAAGTTGGAGGGCCTATTATCATCCCTCACATTTACAAGATCTTCTATCTAACAATCAAATAGGGTTTCCCTGAAATGTGCACTCAAATCCTCATTTTTATTATTTTTAAAAGAATGGTTCAAAAAAACCTTTGTTATTATTGGACCATTATGATTATCCCTCTTTTCTCTACGATATGTGGAATTATTCTAGAAAATAATACCATCATAATGATAGGAAGCCATGGAAAAAGGGCTAAAGGCTAGGCTGAATTTAAGAGTTATCATTGAAGTATGGACTACCTTGTTACACATAGAATCATTATAGAGGAGTGGCATAATAATAAAACCCATCTCCTCTGTTTCTTTGATGACTTTAGAAAATAACTTGACACAATGCCTGGAACTAACCTTTGGAATATATTACAAGGGCTAGGATTTACTTTCATGTGAACATATGTAGTGCTAAGGTTGTACAAGAATTTTATTATGAATTTTAGAAACAATGAGGACCTGTAAAAAGATATTAATTGTAATATTGGAGTTCAACAAGGTATTCCTTTGTCCCCTACCATTTTGGGTATATACATTGAGAAGATAGAGGGTTCTTTGGAAGAAGTAGGGTGTATTGGAATGGGTCTAGCTAGAATAGTCATCACCCTTCTTATTTATGCTAATGATATTATTCTTGTGGAATGGTTCCCCTATGATCTCTAAAAGAAACTAATAACTCTCAATGATCTATTATCTAATATGAGTATGAATATTAACACTAAAATACAAAGGTTATGTAAATCAAATCCAAAAGGATATCTTATGATAATTTCAAGTATGATAACTTCATGTATGATAACTATAGTTTGGATGAAGTAAATTCACACAAATATCCTAAAATGGATCTACATCATGTTAGCACTCTGTAAATTTGTTTGGTTGATAAACAAACGACACAGGTAACTATTTCAACCAACTTTAGGTTCGATTTTGATCCTTCCAACCCGAGAGGGCTCTCTCAGGCATATAGATATTGAACATACTCAAAAATATTTGGCAATGGGCACTCAGAGGTCTGATTCTGCAATAGGGTAATTTAAAAAAAAAATATGGTAGGAAAAAAAAGAGAACAGGGACATTGGGCAATGGGGTCAATTCCTACAATCACATGAAGATTTATAACCTATGTATTCTTGAGGAAATAGAGGAAAAATAGGCACGGTGTTCAACCAAATAAGTAATATGAGATGGCAGTGGAAAAGAAATGAAAGACCACTATAACAAGAGGCATCTAACATATGACAAATCTCTTGGTATAGCTTTAGAAGAAGAAACATAAAGGTGGGTTACCGAAAACTGTGCACCAATCTAGGGTGAATTCTGAACTAGAAACTGATAAACACATAACAAGTATAATCAATATGAGAAGGAGCACCAGCAAGATGAATTCCTTTTTTTTCTTAAAGATTATCACTAGCATCAAAACACATTCATGAATATGAAATACAGGAAAACATATTGAACATCAACACCATGATGAATCTCGGCTATCTAAGAAAACCGTCTCTGCTTATATTAAAATCCATAAGAAATCAAAAAGTTTTCCTGCTACAAGGGCATGCCCTTCTCCGACCAGTCAAACCATTATTTTATCTCTTTAACAATATATATATATAGATAAATTACATACGAGGCCCAACAAACGGGTCATTCTTTCCAAGATTCCAAAAATAGACATCGGTTACAGAAGTAACTCATCAAAATCGAACTCCTACTTTCTAGGGAAAATTTACAAAGAGAAATTGATATACCTGGGCTATTACCACTAAATGTCACCGGTCTACATTATCACGAGTTTCCCGGAAATATACTCGATTTAGATTGTTATTTTATTTTAGATTTTCAATCTCTTCCTTTAACATGTCAAGCCAACCAGGTTGGTTTTCTTCAACGCTCTTGATTGTTCCAGCTTTAGTCTCCTTCTTTCATCATTTTTTACTTTTACTTACACCATATTGTGTGTTGGGTGTTGGGCCCTTCTTTTTTGGGATAAGGAATTGCACAAATTTTGGCCTAGTATGAGTTGCGCAAGCTTCAGAAGAAGCTTGACAAAAGAGAAAGAAAGAGAAACGGAAATCACTTGTGAAAAGGAAAGTGCAATGCCATCCAAGAAAAAGTGGTCGAAGCAGAACAAGAAAGCATGCAAGTCAAGACAGAAGACATGACCTAGCTTATATATAGGGATGAACATGATTGTAAAATGGTTCGTTGATTGATTCGTTCGGTTTCTGTTATTTTTCGATCGAATTGTGATAATGTTCAATATGATCTTCCCCTCTCTACTAGGTTGTTGTCAGTTGAGTCAAGTAAGGTTCTGAGTCTATAATGTAATATGTACCCCTTTTGAGATAACATCTCTACAACATGAGTCTAGGGCCAAGAGTTTGTAATAGAGCACTATTGTATGTTTATGAGATTTTAAATGAAGGAAGATTTTGAAGATAATATAAAGAAGGATATAAATTTTCAAATATGTTGTGTATTATTGTGTTTTACTCATGCATCACATTACTTATTTATGGTTTATAAGTACCTCATGACGGTTCTGTGGTTAAATTATTTTCTGCAACATAAGTAGGTTCGGTTCTTTCACACATAATGTTTAGATCTATTTGATAGTTAGATGTCTTCCGCAAGATCAGGATGAATCCTAAAGGTTCCGTGAATCCTCCTAAGTATTTTCCTTACCCTTCCCTATCTATTTGTCTCAGTAGTGCTTCGGGTGAGACTTATTCTCTTCATAGGATATGAAAATGCCAGCGCTCCAGACTACTCGGTACCTTTTGCTGGTAACCTGAGAAGGACCCTAGTCTGATCAAACTTGCACCAACAAAATGGTTTTGTTGTCGGGACCTACATAAAAAGGGAACTTGTAGGGAGGATGTTTCCACGGATTCACAGATATAGTATTTACCAATGGTGGGAAAGAAACTACGATGCATTCATATGGAAATAAGTGGCGCTGAGGGGAAAATATGTGAAAGACACTTGTGAGGTAGTCTTTTATTAAGAAAATCGAGTGGTCAGTACGAGATATTCTAGGTTAATTTTCTAAAAGAACTTTTCCATTGGATAAATAGGCTCCAAGAATCTCCAGAGTTCCAAGAATGAGTCAAGAGGATATGCACTTAGGACACAGAAAATATTGCAGCACTTCATCGACTGAATTTTCCAGTCATGTGAGCAATTGATTTTTGGGGCAAGACCACATTATAAGGATACATTATCGATTCTGTAGCTGAGAACCACCAATATTTTTTGGGAGAAGAGGTGAATTTCAAGAAATAAGAAAGGGGAAGGTTGTTAAGAGAAATCAACTTTTGGATTAAAGTTTTCTTGATGGAAGAGGGGATGCTAAATATGTCCCTGACTGAGATGGCAGTGTAAATACCCTCGCTTAGGGTACGATGAGGTTAGGGTAGAGTCATGGAATGAGAGAGGGGAAGGGGTTTTTGACAAACTGGGGGGGGAGGGGGGGGACAACAAGAAATGGACTCAAGAGACGAGCGATCCTTGAAGATAGCCGCTATAGTTGAGAAGTGGTTACATGGAAATATCAAGAAAGAAACAAGACAGTCTAAGAATTTGAGGAAAGTAGTCGGACTAGGAGAAGGAGAGGAAAGACAGATGGAAGAGTTGTGGAAGATGAGAAGAGAGGAAATAATGTCAGTCAAAGACTAAGTGAGAGAGAAGCGTAGAGAGAAATAATTCCCAAGGAGGTTGGACAAGAAGGAGAAGGTGTAGACATAGGAGAGGAGGAATCTGGCATGAATCTTGAAGAATAAAGAGAAGATTCATGTTAAGAACCAAACATCAATATAGCATATAAAAACCTCAGGAAAAGTACTCAACGCCTTGAAAAAGAGATAATTTCAGATAAT
>ML808644.1:161933-186548 GCA_009831015.1 Picea engelmannii | reverse complement strand
A
This sequence comes from Picea engelmannii, assembly GCA_009831015.1. Lineage (NCBI taxonomy): Eukaryota > Viridiplantae > Streptophyta > Pinopsida > Pinales > Pinaceae > Picea > Picea engelmannii. The sequence continues at coordinate 186,547 of ML808644.1, read as the reverse complement.
GAATCGAACTTGAGACCTCCTTTACATATTTCCTTCAATTTACATGGCACTTACCAATCGGTCTACACCCTTGCAGGCCAATTTTTAAAATATATTTTTATTATAATATATTTATATTAATTATTTTCAAATAATTTATAAAGTTACATGTTTTATAAAAAAAATATTTATTATATTATTTTTTTAAATAATAATAAATTTAAGTTAATTTTCAATAATGGTCATCATTTCCCAAAAACTTATAACTAATATTTTTAATGAACTTTTTATCTTTTGTAAAAGACAATTGTAAAATGAAAAATATTTGTAAAATAAAAAGGAATGTTGCAAATGAGGAATTAAAAAGGTATTCGTAAAGTAGAAAGAAATGTTGCAAAAGGGAAAGAACTTATTTTTATGAAAGGAAACAAAAATTAAAAAATCATAAAGAACCATTGAAATTTTCAAATTAACAAATTGTAAATGGAATAAGGATGAATTAAAAAAAAATAAAAAACAAAAATCAAAGTGAAAGTTAATTGTAGGTGTGATATTAAATAGAATTTAGTTAATTACATTCATGGGTTTATGTATAGACATATTTTTGGAAGAGAAGACACTCGATGTATTATGAAAGTTTACTTGAAGGGATATCGACTTAATGTTATGTGGTTTTAAGTACTTATGTATTGATCTAAATCGAATACATTGGTGGAAGGAATTATATTTGGGTATTTTTTTAGGTGAATCTATAATGTGAGGTGGATTTGTAGAGTCGTCGCTGAACATATTCATCGTCAAATAGAGTTAGGGTACATTCAAAAATAGGTGTCCCATACATTTGAGCTTTGTTTAGAATTACTCCAAAGAAGCACGAAGTTTGAACTAATCAGTTGTACAAGTTCATTCTCTCAGTTTTGTTTATAATTTATTTCCTATCTATTTAATTATTAGAACATGAATAATTCATCACATTTAGCAAAGACTCTTAAAGGGAGACCTAGCAAGGTAACCTTAGAGACTCCTTGTGAATATATAACATCACTAGATAAATGTAGGGAAGAAAGAGAATCTAAACGTAAAACAAAGTTAGAGATAGTGCTTTATAATAAGTTTCCATGCCTTGAAGAGAATATTAAAAAGCAAACGGATGATGAAAAATAAGTGTCAAAGAATGGATATCCGATTACAAGAAATGGAAAAGAAAAGCTAAGGAACTAAACAACTCACTGAGAAGGTGATGTTGATAATGTATAAAATCTTGAAATGAAGAACAAGATTAAAGAGGTAGAAGAAAAGATAAATAACAATTTGGCCATAAATAGTCTCCAAGGTATATTGGATACCATAACCATAAAAGAGGAAATGAATAAACTCATAGAGTTAGACCATGAGCATAAAAAATGATCCTTAAACCTCATAAATTTTGGTTTGAAATAAAGCAAAGAGGAGGACATGCTATCCCTAGTCAAGAAGGAGCTACAAAATTAGTTACAAATTGAAATAAATTGTCTCATAGAAGAAAAGAGGTTGTACAAAATAATTGAGCATAAAAATAAGTTAAGTCATGTTAAGTTAAGATCCACTGGCCATAAATGTGGCATATGGTAAAATCATGAATTTGGGTGTCTATTTTCCTTGTTTATTTAGAAAATAAAATATATTTTCATAAGTTTTTCAACTTCTCGTAAACAAAAGTATTTTTTTATTTAGAATTTCTCTTTATAGTAAAAACAAAACTTGTCATGAATTTTGTTAGCTTTCTATTGATTATTTTTTTAAATTGGGTTATTGACATTTGATATGTCCATTTAGCGACTGTTCAACAATATGTTCCTTAAAAATGAAGGGATTGATGATGAGTTATTTTTTTCGGCATGAATGTACTGATTATTAAACATTTGTTTATGAAAAAAAATATTTGTTGCAACAATATAAACATACTCTATTAAAGCATGACTATAGTTTTGAATTTAACGGATGAATAAAATAATTACTACAGTTTTTTGAATCTGACCAATCTGAAAAAATTGCACATTTTAAACACGTTTAGTGCGATACTATCTATATACCTTAATTTTTATTTAAAAGTAAAATCTAAAAATACCCTTTTGAAGAGGACAATGAAAGGTTTTGTAATAAAAAAATTCCATAATTTTTGTTGTTTATTCATGTAGATATTGATTTTTCATTTTACTGAATCATTATCTCATCTAAAAATAATATGTAGACATTTTTTATAAAATTAATTTAAATTACAAAAAAAAAAAAATTGAATAGAAATTGTATGAAATGAAAGTAGAGTCAATTATAAAAATATTGGTATTAGTTCCAAAACTAGACTCGTAGTATTTTGAGTATGTTCCTTCCAAAGTTGTAGTAAAATGAAGTGAACTCACAATTTTTCGAATATTGTTATAGTTTCAGGTTTTCAACCGAACTAATAGTTACGTCGAAAGTTAGTTTTCACAGAAAACAACTATTAACAAAAAAAGAAAAACTTTAGGCCGAAAAGTGGAAAATAGAAACATCTATCGGATGGAAAAAAATAGGGGGACACAACAATTTGACATGGAAAGGTATAAATACTTTTAGCCAAAATGTTATTAACACATTTCTGCAACAATCTCACTCTGTATTTTCACTATTTTATTTTATTTTTTGGGGCAACATTTTTGCTATTTTTCACTTTTTGGGGCAACATTTTTCGCTAATTTTCACTCATTAGAACTCCATGTTCAAAACGACCTAAAGTATTTATAAATGAATACCCCATTCTATAAGATCAATATGAATTGAAGAAGGAAGTTCAAGGTAAAAGAATCCAGGAAGGAAGGGAAATGGAAAATAATTAGAAATAAAAAATCTATAATTAGGGATAGAGACAAAAAAAATAAATAAATAGGAATTTGGGACACATTGAATCCTCTCCTAGAACTATCGAGCCTTTCCATGGAGCAACGATCCCATGTTAAACTGCATATGAGGGGAATTGATATTATATTGGTCATTTAAACTTGGGAACATGAATAATCTAAGCTCCCTAACATAGAAGGATTTGTCTTTTCTTTGTTGTGGAAATAGAGAATCATAGAGGCATAAGATGCATAGATTGTTACACACATAAGAACATTTTTCCTCGTACTAGGATTCACAAGAAAGGCCCTATCAATCAATACATGTGGATGGCAATTTTAGGCATTAATGCTAAAAATATTTATATATAAATGTGTTATTTTGTTCCTATTAATTCTACCTTTTATAAGGAAAATATCTTAGATAAAAAATTTCCTTACAATGACTTAGAATAGGACACTTATAGTCTAAGAAATGAAGGAAGTATTATCTTTCCAAGAGATTCTTATGATAGAACAACAACTAACTGAGTTTTTATCTTAACCAATGATTACAACTCTAATAATCCATTGTTAAATGAGGACCTTGCTTTAGATAGTAGATACAAAAGAATATTTAAGGGCATGGTTGAGAATTTGTTAATCTCTAAGATAATCAAGCATTAGAGTTCTTAAGATCTAATAATTTGCAAGTAATCATGGGGTTTTTAGTAGTGTCATATAATATGTGATATATAATATCCCCATTTACAACCAAATAGTAATTTTTGAAATCTTAGATGGCCATGAACCAGACTTAGATAATGGACCTATAAACCTAACTCTAGACTTTGTCATGCACAAAATCCTAATAGAAGTGAATTATAATAACCAAAAGTACTTATCTTCAACAAAAACAAAGATGATTTTATAAAGGATCTAAATAATTAATTAAATCTCCTATAAAAAATGACAACACTTCTCCAAGCTACATTCTAAGAAATTCTAGAGGTAAATTCTAACTTGTAAAACTAAAGAAAACAATATTATTTCCTTAATGGATTAAACTTAGCACCTTAAAAATATTTATGAATCCATCAATGCCATGGATAACATTCAAACCCTTTTTACAGAGAAATACATCTTTTCTTTATCAAAAATAGAGTTTTGGTTGAGTGGCTCAAAAAAGGGAAAGTTAAGGACACAAAAGGATACCAAGACGAAATCCTAAAAGTTTGAGGGCCTATTCTCATCCCTCACATTTACAAGATCTTCTATCTAACAATCAAATAGGGTTTCCCTGAAATGTGAACTCAAATCCTCATTTTTATTATTTTTAAAAGAGGGGTTCAAAAAAACCTATGTTATTATAGGACCATTGTGATTATCCTTCTTTTAGCTAAGCAATGTAGAATTATTCTAGAAAATAATACCATCATAATGATAGGAAGCCATGGAAAAAGGGCTAAAGGCTAGGCTGAATTTAGGAGTTATCATTGAAGTATGGACTACCTTGCTACACATAGAATCATTATAGAGGAGTGCCATAATAATAAAACCAATCTCCTTTGTTTCTTTGATGACTTTAGAAAATAACTTGACACAATGCCTGGAACTAACCTTTTGAATATATTACAAGGGCTAGGATTTACTTTCATGTTAACATATGCAGTGCTAAGGTTGTACAAGAATTTTATTGTGAATTTTAGAAATAATGAGGACCTGTCAAAAGATATTAACTATAATATTGGAATTGAACAAGGTATTCCTTTGTCCCCTACCATTTTGGGTATATACATTGAGAAGCTAGAGGGTTCTTTGGAAGAAGTAGGGTGTGTTGGCATGACTTTAGCTAGAATAGTCAGGGCCCTTCGTATTCATGTTAATGATATTATTCTTGATCATTTAGATTTCTGTGGTGAGAGATTTGTTTAGACATTGTCGGAAGAACCACAGTTTTTTTGATAGCTTGTCGACGTTTCGGATCCACAACAGGATCCATCTTCAGGACAAAAAAGCCCGAGGAAAAATAAGAGAGGGACGCTAATAAATAATGATGAGGAGTGTGGGAAACCTAAAGTCGGCTAAGTGAAACCCTAGGTTTGAGAAGATATTTTTTTAAAATAGGTTTTTTAATAGAGAGTTTGTTAATTAATAAATTAAGTGGTTTAATTTAATAATCTAGATGGTGTTAATATTATTATTAATTTTTATGCTAATTATAGGTTAAATTAGGTTAAATTAGGGTTAATTTATTGAGGTAGTATTAGTGTTATTATTATTGTATTAGTGGTAGAAAATTATATGTTGGTATTAAATGGGTTGGTCTTGGAAATGATTTAATTTTAATTATCCAATTGATGTTAGTGATTATTAAAGTATTATGCTAGTTAAGGTTAAGTTAGGTTTAATTTGTAAAAAAAGTAATAATAATATTATTAATAATGTGTGTTATAAGGATTTTAATAAGGTATGTTGGTATAAATTAGTTTTAATAAGGTTGGTTTTAATAATCAAGTTATGTTAAGGTTCAGAAAAGGTAAGGGTGTAAGTTCTAGAGTCCTGAGAAAAAGGTTAGTAATGTTTTCTTTTCTGAATGAGCGGGATCCAACTTTCACTAATCTCTAGGCCACTGTCTCTATTTAGGTTATCGGGGTTTTTGAAGATTTCAATTGCTTCTCTAATTTGTCTTTTAAGGAGATGGTCTTCTTTAGCTAAGATTTTGGTGTCTTCTAGGCATATATAATGCTTAGTTGTGAGAGAGTGTTCAGCTAGTGCTATGACTATTAACACTAAAATAAAAAGGTTATGATAAACAAATCCAAAAGGATAACTTATGATAATTTCAAGTATGATAACTTCATGTATGATAATTATAGTTTGGAGGAAGTGAATTCACGCAAATATCTTAAAATCTATCTACATCATAAGCTTAACTATAACTATAGCATTGAGAAAAGGATCAATGGTGGGTGGAAATATTATTTTTTCCTTGAAAACAATTGCGAGTTAGTAGATCTTTGGCTATATTATTAAAAGGAACTCCTCTTTGAGACTTTAATCACTCATGTTATCTTATATGGTGGTGAGGTTCGGCATTGTAACTTATCTAGAGAATCATGTAAAAATATAGAGAAAATCAAGAATCATTTTATAACTTATAGTCTTAAAATTAAAGGAAATACACCATATCTAATTCTCCTCATAGAAGTGTCTCTTCCCCCCTTGAGAGAATGGCTATGACTAGGCACCTAATGTACAAAAACAATATAGACAACATGGGAGACAATATGCTTCCTAAGATTGCCTCAAACTCCTATAAAAACCACCTATGGATCAAGCAGGGTTAGCATAAAATGCTAAGTCTTTTCTAAATCATTAGGGCATCGAAGAAGAGGTAACTATGTACAATATCGATATTATTGAAAATATTATTAGATATAAATTTAAGGATAAATTGTGGTGTGATAATAAATTACATGGTAAGAGAAAATTAAGATATTATAACAAGGTGATTAACGCTAATCTAGAATATAAAAATTATCTTTCTGTTTTAACTAGTGTAAAGAATAAAATCAACATTGCTAAAATAAGAATGAACGCTCACAATATCCATAGTGAAATAGTGTGTTGGACAATTCTTAAAAAATCCATGGGTTGAAATAATTTCTCATCTTTGTGACATTAACAGGGTTGAATATGAAAATAACTTTCTCTTAGAATGTCTCACATACACCCACTTATATCTCAATTTCATAATATATGTTACAATATTGACCTTCGTAACCTTTTTAACTTATCAAAACTATAGTACTTTAGGAATTGTTATCTTTGATCTTTTTGAGCATAGAATTAAAATTCTAAAGAAAATCAAGTAATTTCTTACATTTTTTTCTTAAGATCCAAGCGACCAAATATCGTCTCAATAGACTCTAATAATCATCATAACCATCATCATCATCCTAAAATAAAATATACATTAAAAATATTTATAAAATAAAAATAATACTTGTTTTAATGAAAATGAAAAAAAAAACATTCATTTATAACTATATTTATAAAATAAAAATGAAAAAATTCATGGTAGATATATGAGAAAGGGAACACATAAAAATAAATGGAAAGGGAATGCACAAAGGTTTAAGAAAGAGGAAAATTATTATAAAATATAAGCATAGATGATTTTAAAGTGAAAATTTTATATAAATAAAAGCATAAAAGAAAGAGTGAAAAAAAATAAAAGAAATGAATAGAGACATACATGGAGGAAGACAGAGGGGTATAAGGTTCACAGAGAAAGGAAGGATGGGGAAGTGGAGAGGAAAAAGCTTGAATATGACATATGGAAATGAATAGGTTATTAGATAACTGACCCTAGAGATTTATCATATTTGGAAAAAGGGAAGTTGTTCTAGGACAAGGAATGATAGAATTAGACTAAGTTCCCTTAATTATAAAACCATTTGTTGGGCATCAATAACTCCTATGTAAGAAGGTTTAGTTTAGAATGAGACTCAAATTTTGGATAAGTTTATATTATTTATCTCAGGGAAATATTCATCATTAGAACTTATATAAGTATAGATAGATGTTAATCATAGTCACAATTATGTGCATAGTATAGAAACCAAACCTCAAGGCCCACACTTTTCTGAGAAGGCCCACACTTTTCAAGACCTTGGTAGTAAAATTATTGTTATTTCTATATTTGGGCACCTTTGACCATTGAATAGAGATAGGCCATATTGATACCTTGATTCAACATTGTAGGGTCATTTTGAGAAATTTTGAATCCTTTTCCATTATATTCTTGTCCTGCATTAGTGCAACCTAAAACATTGTTTTATGCATGTAGGTTCTTAGTTAATATCCCACATTCAATGCTTGGGTCGCTAGTTAGAATCCCATGTGCTCATGAAAAATGGCTTGAAAATTAAAATGTACAAAAAATGTGGGCTTTTAATGGAGGCAAAATAGGTTGTGCATATGTACAACCTTCATCTTAACTCCTAACTACTTGAACTAAACTTTCTCCATATAAATAAGAGGTTAAAGTGAGGAGAAAAAAATAATGATGGACGTATCACCCTTATGATAAATTAATTTTCTTAAGTTTATTTCCCTAGTACTATTTGTGAGAGAATATTCTTGATTCTCCAAGTGTGATGATATCTTTTGTATTTTTCTTCAATCATCATTCATCCTTCTACCATAGTAAGATCTTGATCCTTATTGCAAGAAGAAGTATTGTCTAGGAGGTTGAGGTTGGAGGGACTTAGGATTGGATGATGAAATAAACACAAAATATTTAGGTACAATTCTCCATTATAATCATTATTATTAAAATAGATATGTCTTCTTGCCCACAACACCTTCACTTCATACCCCCACCTCACAAATTTTATGTTCTTTATGTTAAATATTATTATGATTTTTTTTATGATTATTTGACTTGAAGATAGTTACCATTTCATGATTATAAAATTTATATTGTTTAATTGAATTGAAAAGTAGTAGATGATAAAGGTTACGTTATGAACCAATGCCTTAAAAATGATAAAAAATCAATGAATAATAGTCCACTTCGAGGGGGAAACATCCTTTTACAAAATATTCAATGTACAATATGAGAAAATATGATCCTAATACTAGGTGTACTTAGCATACACACACACACATAGGAGACAAACAATACAATTATAATTAAAGGGTGCAATGAAGGGTTCTAACCAACATACAAATATAACACTAGAAATGTAATAGTTCAATATATAGGGAATAATAAGGCGTTATATACATAACATGAGGATTTATCTAGGTCTTAACATTCCCCTCCCATTCAAAAAAGTTTTGTCCTCAACATTTGACTAACTATGAGTGTTTCTGCATGAAGAACTTATCTTCCCATGTCGCTTGTTCCATTGGTACATTCTTCAATTTGATGAGGTACTCAATAATTGCTCGATTTTCTATCTGCTAAATCCTTGTTTCAAGGATTTGTTCTTGTTCTAGTATGATTTTCCCTTCTTCATTAATATATGGAAAAATAGTTTGGAATGGGATATTGTCACCGATTACCTTATTTAAGCAAGAAGCATAGATTATTGGATGTACACGTGAATATGGAGGAAACTCCAATTTGTAAGACATACTTCCAATCCTTTTCAAGACCTTATAGGGGCCATAATATTTGGGTGCTAATTTATTGTCCTTCTTTTGCTTCTTGAGGGACATATGTTTATATTATTGCAGCCTCAAAAATACCCAATCCCCAACTTCAAATTCTCTTTCACTGTGATGTTGATCTGCTTGTTGTTTCATCATATTTCGTTCCATAACTAGGTTGTCCTTCAATAGTTTGAGAACCTATTGTTGGTTCCCTATGTGGTCCTCCAATTCCTAAACCATTGCAGTCCCTTTCAAGGAGATATGGTGGATGGAGGATGATATCCATAAAGTTCCAGAAATGGAGACACTCTTTTATGAAGTATCAAAGGATGTGTTGTACCACCATTTTCCCAAGGGTGGCCACTCGACCCATTGTGTTATTTATCATATGAAAATAATGAAGATATACTTATAGAAATTTATTCATAATATCAATTTTCCCATTGGGTTGAGGATGGTAAGATGAACTATGAGCCAATTGAGTAGCCAAAAAAGAAAATAATTCAGTCCAAAAATTTCCAATGAAAATTGGATCTCTGTAACTTATAATAATCTTGGGGACTCCATGTAGATTTTGAATGTTTTCCATGAATGTTGTGTCTATTGTACTTTATTTAAAAGGATGAGTGAGACAAAAAAGGGTACATACTTAGTTATTTGATCCACTATACCATGATGACATTCTTTCCTTCAAATTTGGGTAAACCTATAATAAAAACCATTGAAACGTCTTCCCAACATTTACTTGGTATAGCTAATGGTTGTAGGACACCTCGAGTCTTGATTCTCTCTCCCTTATTCTTTTGGTAGATCACACATTTACACACAAACTTTGAACATAAATTTTAATACATTCCCATAAAAAACCCTTCTTGATAATGTAGTAAGTTTTCAATAACCCTGAATGTCCTCCTATAGGAGAAGTGTGCAATTCCAAAAGGACATTATATTTGAGTTGGGAATTTATAAATAATTATAGGTGATCATGATACCATAGAAAATGATTATTCCATACAAATTTATCTAATGCATTGGGTTCCTCTTGTACTTGTTGAATGATATTATATACCTTTTGATATTCCTTCCATTTTATGATTTCTTCTTCCACCCAATTAGATTGTGGAATATAAATAGCACACAATGAACCCTCTTTTTCTTCTTCTTTTCTTGAAAGTTCATCTGCCACAATATTATTTTTTCCTTTCTTGTAGATAATTTCAAAGTCATAACCTAGAATATACGTAATCCTTTTTTTTTGTTCTTCTCAAGATAATCGTTGTTTTAATAAGTACTCCAAACTATCATGATCTATTTTTTCTTTGAAGTGTCTTCCTATTAGGTAAGGGCACCATTTCTTAACAAAATGTAGTATGGCCAACATTTCTTTTTCATAAATTGGTTTGAGTAAGTATTTTCCTTTAAGTTGGATTCTTTCAAATGCAAGGGGACTTCCTTCTCTTTATCATTGCATTATATTTGGGTGTTTTGTGCATAAAAAGGTATCATATATCCTATTACTGTACATTTCTCTTATCTAATGATCATGGCTCTTAAGAAAGAAATGATTTCCTGCATGTGTCGTAGTTTTAAAGATCTTAACAACTCAAGCATCAAAGAAAAATTTCCCATTTCGGTCATTGATGATATATTACATGAAGTAAATGGTACTAATTATTCACAAAACACGATATTAACTTTGGTTATCACCAAAATTGCATGGAGGAAGTAGATATTCCATAGATTTCTTTCCACACTCATAAAGGTAATTTCAATTATTTGGTGATCCCTTTTCGTATTTTAAATTCACCTTCCACTTTTCAAAACCTCATAACCAACATATTTTGACCCATTTTACATCATTTTATCTTGGACTTGTTTGATGAAGTCTTGGTTTACAAAAAAAATTGGACAACCCATCTGGTACATGTAGATTACAATTCCTCTATAATCACCTACTATTCCTCCAACATTTTATGTTCTTTTAGTGTTTCAGAAGTGGAATACTTTGGAGAAATTTTTAGTGGGAAGGAAATGCATGTTGATCCTAATAAAATTTAGGAAATGATAGATTGGAATCACCCTAATACCCTCAAAGGTTTCCATGGATTTATTGGAGTAAAAAAAAATTGGAAACCGAAGGGTTATATTGACCTCAAAATCAGTTCCAAAGGTTTTTTACAACTATTTTTATAATTCAGAGGACTAGGATCGAGTATTTGAAAATGGTCCATATTTCTTCAACTCAGATGAGCTTCACTTCCAACTATGGAAGGAACACTTTATCCCAGAAAAGGAAGATTTCACTACTGCCCCAATATAGATCTACCTATATTTCCTTCCATGGGCCATTCTAGGATGAAGAAATTTTGGAATCCTTTGTTAATACCCTTAGTTATTTTGTGAAAATATTGAATATTACCAAGCTAGGTTGCTACACCTACTATGCTTGTATATTTGTATGCATGAACCTCACCAAATCCTTCCCATAGTTGATTAGTCTCACGTATCAGGACAATGAATGGGTGTAAACCCTAGAATATTTATAGACACTCTACACAACCCCCTCCATCAAGGGATATAGAAGGATTTGAAAAAGTATCGAAAAGAACAAAATCACAAAGAAATGCTATCTCCCCCAACCCTAATAGAGATATAAAAACTAGAAATGCCTTAGAATCTTCCTCTTGCGGTGAGAAAGGTAAGGAAAAAAACCCCTAGCATGAAACTAAGTGGGATGTGAATACCAAGGAATATTATGACCTATAAGACAATGTACAATGGAACAAAACTATGACTACAAATTCCTCAACCCCCATAAAAAGAGAAGAGGAAATGCAGGAGGTCACCCCAGAACGAATTGACTTAGAGGATGGAGAGGAAATGGGTCTTGAGGAACTCAATCTCCAATCTATCGCGGAATCTTGTAAGTGGAAAGACCCAAATTCTATCCTAGAGTAGCAGGTCCAACTTTTGAAAGATGCCCTCATCTATAGCCAAATTCTCAAACATACGACATATAAAGGTAAGTCCTATGTTCCTTCTCTAGGAATTAATTCTCACTCATATATTGATCAATTGAAACCCTATATGTTGTCATGTTTATAGGTAGAGTGTTCTTGTCATTGATGTCAAGAACAATAGCGACGATGGTATGTTTACAGGCAAGAAAAGCAACAATGAGGAAAGCAACAATGATGGAAAACAGGGAAGACATAAGTTTAGAAGAAGAAGCAAACAATATGAAAATAAAATCTCACGAGGAATAGCATGAGTATGCAGAGATCAAAGCTCGGAAAGAATTGTAAGCTCGGGAGGAGACGCGAACAGTATGAAGAGATGAGAAAGCTTAGAAGAGATAGCAGTTTCCAAAAACGCAGATGAGGTCTAAGTCATCAAGACTCGCAGAAGGATCAAAGTTCAAGGCCTTTGACACTTAGACATTCTTCCATGTCGGGAGGAAGTGTAAGCTCTTGAGGAGAAGAGACAATGGCCTTCAGATCAATGTCCAGTCAGGAGGAGTGCGCAAAAAGATCGATCCATCAATATGAGAACATGATCGATGAACATTGTTTAGTTTGGGTCTAAATATGCGAGGAGTTTACACTCAGGAAAGTTTGAGATTTGAAATCCCCAGAATGTGAAGTTATGTTAGCTGTCGGATCAATTTCAAGTGGAAGGATAGGATAAGATAGCAATGCTGCACCACAGAAATATCGAGTCGTCAATCTAAGATCCTGATTGAATGAACAACGTTCACTTCGGATATAAATATGTGAGGAGGTTACGCTCCTAAAAGTTTGAGATTTGAAATCCTTGGAATGCGAAGTTTCATCAGCCATTGGATCAATTTCGAGTGGAAGGATAGGATAAGCTAGAAAATTTGCATCACAGAAAGATCAAGCCGTCGATCCAAGATCCTGATCAAATGAGCAACATTCACTTCGGATATAGAGATGCGAGGAGGTTGCGCTCTTGAAAGTTTGATATTTGAAAAACCCAAAGCCTGGAAATCCGAAATGAATAAGGACCATTGGATATGGAGATCAGAAAATGATCATTAGATCAAGGAGATCTACGTCAGTAGATTACGTTAGCAAATCTTGTCCTCAAGGACATGTGACAGACCACGTCAGCAAGGAAACATTGCAGACCACGTCAGCAAGGAAACATTGTAGACCACGTCAGCAAGGAAATGTGGTGCAATTAGACAATGACAAGTGTCAAGTTGATTTGCCATTTCAGGTACGTGGAAATCACAAATCTGAGTGACACATGGCAGTTGCTCGGCTCGTGACACGTCATCAAGTGAAGCAAGAGTTATGTCACTCCAAGAGTTTTGCTTCGATATTTTTACCACCAGTATTCGCCCAAAGACCCGAAGTCCCAAATGTCGAAGACCTAGAGTGGATACAAGTTATCCGATCTGAAGATCACTTCGGGTGTATTCTCGATCGTTGATCGTGTAGCAAGATACGTGTCAACAGATCATGAACTCTGGGAAAAAATTCGCCAAGAAAATGCGAAGGAGAAAGATTTGAGATTGTTGAAGGTCGAAGTCCCAGAGCGGAGGATAGTTGTTGGATTAAATAGGACACGTGTTATTAGATTGTCATCTCTGGGAAAATGAGAAGGAGAAATTTTTGAGATTGTCGAAGTGTCGAAGTCCCAAAGTGAACAAGGACCATTGATTTGAGGAGGACACATGGCAGGAATCTGTGGACTCCAGCTAAAAGCGTTATGAACAAGGAGAGGTTGAGATTTGAAATCTCCAAACTCTGGAGACCCGAAGGATATATCGACCGTTGATCCGAGAGGGACACACGTCGTTGGATCGTGGACTATGGGTGAAATGATCCGGGAGAGAATGATAATTTGAGAATTGAAATTCCCAAAGGCCGGACTCGCGGAAGAGATCCTGATCGTAGATTAAGGAGGACATATGTCAGCAAATCTTCCATTCTAGAAGGTATCTAGTCAACAGCAACAGGGTTTGAGATTTGAAACTCTCGGAGCATGTATCACAAAGGAAACCTTAGTCATTGATGGAGGAAGGAAAGATATGGTCCACAGATTTGAGAGGACAGATATGAACCGTCCGTTCAGGAGCACCGTCAAGATTGAATATCAATGGTCATGCTCCATTACGGGGCCATAACATGCTCGGGCCTTAATATTTCATGAGAGGGCTGCAATTGAAACCACAGTTTTGGAGAAAGGATGTGTGGAGGCTCATAGTGAATTGTGGGGAAAAAAGCAGGTTGTCCTCAAACCACTTATAGAGTCGCCCGCAATCGCATGGTGACATGAACTCATTGCCCAAGTCCATATCTATGGAAGACCTTGCACGTTTATAAGCTCCACTTCGGATTTCAAGAGATCGGGAGTTGGGAGAGTCGGGGTGACTCACGACAGATGACCCGAAATATAGAGTCCCGAAGTGCTTGGCCCCAAGTCACATCCATCGGTCATGAGAAGGAAGGGGCTTAGGAGACAAAGAAGCCAAAACCGGCTGACTGTAACTACTAGAGAGGATGAAGAATTGCGACTGACAAAGAAACAAAGGATTCTCAAGATAACTAGCAGAAAAGCCAAAGAACCTTGAATAACGACAGGAGAATATGAAAAGTTTGTATGATGATCAAGTAGATGAATCTACGTGAGAAATACATGTAGAACAAAGAAGTGAAGGCATTCTTCTAATTAGCCATGCAGTCATGAGGAAGAAATGGAGTGCACAACCTATAGGGAAGAACAATGATGTAGTGAAGATCATGTAGAGGCATAGCACAGAGGATGCAGTTGGTGCATAGAGAATATAAAAACGCAGAACAAAGAAGAGATGTTTCTATTGTTGAGTGTGTTTCATGAGGGTAGAAGCATATTGTGTAAAGGAGCTGAAGCAAACAGAAGAGGCGTGGTGCATAGAATGGAAAGGAGAAACAAAGAATAAAGTGCATAAGAACTAAGGAACATAAATGCATATTTGAGAGAACAACAGAAAGTGCAGCAGACGCGAGGAGAGACACACTGATTCAGGCATAGTAAAGCAGTGTAGTAGAACAATGATGAGATTGGTAAGCCATAGATAAATGTTGTATCACTGTAATAAATTCAAGAAAGAAAATATTTATATTTCAGGGTGGTAGGGAGGTTCTAGGGAGGACTATTGTCCTCAGAGTTTCAAGTGGGTGCTTGAACATAGGGAGTTCTAGCTTCCATCTGGTTGCATCCAGAAAAACCAGGGTGGCAGGGTGGTGCAAGGGAGAACTATTGTTCTCTTTTATATAGGTCGGTGCCTGTGTGACTGGAAGTTGGTGCTTCCATCCAGTTGGTGCTGGAACACTAAGGGAGTTGGTGCTTCCTTCTAGCGGGTTCTAGAGAAACCAGGGAGTTGGTGCTTCCTTCTAGTGGGTGCTAGACAAACCAGAGAGTTGGTTCTCTCAACAAGTTGAAGCTTGCAAAACAGGGGTGGTAGCCTCACAATGAGTTGGTTCTCATAAGAATTATAATGTACAAAAAATAAAGATTACTTATCATATCAAGAAGAAGAGGTTTTTCCCTTTATGGGTTTCCTTAGGAAATATCTGTCTCTGTATATTTCATGTGTGTGATTAATGTTGAATATTCTATTGCTTACCTCCCTGCATTATTGTGATTTTCATTGAGTGCTCTGTAAAGAGTTTAAAATAAGCATAATTGTTTAAGCACGGTAACAACTGATTCACCCCCCCCCACCCCTCTCAGTTGTCCAACAATTGGTATCAGAGCAAGTTCCCTTTATTTAAGGGTAGATCCTAGATCTTAAACATGACTAGCCATGGAGGAACTTTAACCAATTAGCCCCCCCTATTCAATGGAACAAACTTTTGCTTATGGAAAGTTAGGATGAGAACCTACATAATGGCTTTAGGTGCATATGTTTGGGATGTGGTAGAGACTGGTTATGTAAATCCAGTTGTACTAGCTAATAAGGATGACAAGCTAGAATTCATCTTCAATGTTAAGGCTATGAATTCTAGTCTGAGTGGGCTTGTAGAAGAAGAATTTGTAAAATTTATGCACTTAGAATTTTCCAAAGCAATGTGGGACAAACTCATTAGCAGTTATGAAGGTAATAAGAAGGTAAAGGATGACAAGCTTCAAACCTACAGATTACATTTTGAACAACTAAATATGAATGAGGATGAGACAGTTAATAAATTTTTCTTAAGAGTTGAGGAGCTTGTGAATGCCATGAAAGGTCTTGGTGAGAATATTGATGACGTATTATTATTTCAAAATATCTTAAGATCTCTGCCTGATATATTCAATACAAAAGTTTCTGCAATAGAAGAAATGAATGATATTAAGACTGTGTCTAGTGATCAACTCCTAGGAACTATAACTACTTATGAAATGAGGATCAGTAAAGATAAATCTACCACTAGAGAAGCATCATTTAAAGCAGATAAGAATGAGGATTCTGAGCTTGTTGAAATTGAAAAAAAAATTATGAGAAGACTAAAGAAAGGACCAGGTAAGTCCCAAGGTAAGTTTCCCTCCAAGTGTTTTAACTGTGGAAAGATAGGTCACTTTGCATCTAAGTGTCCAGAAAAGTAGAAGGACCAAAACTCTGAAGGAGAAGAGAAGTACAAATGCAAGAGATTTGGTAAAAAGAAAAGTTTATGTGTAAACAATGATGACTCTTCAGAAGACACAGATAGTGACTCTTCCTGTGAAGATAAGCTTAATGAATTTTTTCTAATGGCCAAAGAGGATTATGATAATGAAAGAAAAGGAAGTAATGTCAATATTGAAGAAGTTGTGGTTGACTTGGAAGGAGAGCTGATCAATTCTTTAGAAGAGATTGAAAGACTCAGACTTAAGAAGAGAAAACAAAAACAAGTGTTGATGTAGTTTGAAAAGAATGGTAAAGAACCAAGTGAAGACTTTGTTTTGCTAAAAGTTGAATTAGAAGAGGCAAAGAAAATAGAAGACATTCTGAAACAATAGTTATCAAAGAAGAAGACAAGATGTGAAGCCTTGGAAGAAGAGGCAGTAAAAACCAGAAAAGAGATGGAGAAGTTTAAAGCATTGTATGTCCAAAATATTCCAAGCATTAAATCCTCGGAAGGATTAGCCATCATTCTAAATCAGCAAAGGAATCCAAAGTTGAAAACTAGTTTGGGTTATGAAGAGGGATCAAGTAGTGGTCAGCCAAGCAACAAAGAATCCATCAAGTTTGTCAAATCTACAACCAATGACAAAAACAAACCTGCAGAAATAAAGTAAGATAATCAACCACCAAGGACGAGTAAAGAAAAATAATACAAAGAAATAATACACCCCCTACTCAAGGAAATCATCAACATGGAAGAAATCGACCTGCTCAAAGAAGACAACCATTTTCCAGGTACAAATATTTTTTCTATGGATATTGTTTCTGTTGTTCTAACTTTGGCCACAAAGATGTAAATTGTTCCTTAAGATTTAGACATGAGAAATCAAGACACCCAAGGAATGAATATCTTCCAAAACAAATAATGAGACAACCAAGTAACAAACAACCACAGATTGCAATTTGTCAAATTAAGTTTAGAGACATGCAACTAAGGAGGTCAAGAAATAATAAACAGTCAATGAATAGACAACGTTGGAACAACCACTTTGACCTATTGAACAATGATCTTGAATTCTATAACTATCATAACTTTGGCCACAAAGCTGCAAACTTCCATATGAAGAATTAAAAAGCAGATCCAAGGATAAAGCTCTTAGCTAGAAAGGTCAGCATGTGGAAAAAGAAAGATAGTGAAAAATGTGATCTAGTACTTTCAACTCAAAAACAAAAGGACTCCTGGAATATAGACAGTGGATGTTCCAAGCACATGATTGGAGAAAAGGAAAATCTTCTGCCTATAAGTAAAATAAAAACAAGAAATGTGATTTTGAAAATGATGAACTAGGTAAAATCAAGGGTAAATGGATGGTGTGTTTGAGTAATGGCAAAGGCGATTCTCAGGATGTTCTGCTTGTAGATGGTCTGAAACACAATTTTCTCAGTATAAGTCAAATGTGTGACAGAGGCTGTGAAGAGGCGTTCACATCCAAATATTGTAAGGTAAAAAATGTAAACTCAGGACAAGTGGTGGCTAAAGGCATAAGGAAATATAATTATGTTGATAATGATTCCTCCCATGCAAGAAAAGAAGAAGTAGAAGAAGAATCATGTCATAAGTTGGAAGCCTAAGTTATGAATCTTAGAAAGAAGGTTGAGAAGCCAAACACCCAAATCAAACTCTTGAATAGTTCCATGATCCTGGATGGGATCTTAGATAGTCAGAGATCACCAAATGACAAATCCGGTCTTGGATACAACAAGGAATAAATCAGTAATCCTAAGAAACATGATGCAAGTCCTTCATTTGTAAAAAGGGAAAGCAGGTATGAGAGTGTTTGTAATGGTTTTTTCTTGTGATGAATATGGTCATAAAAACCTTGGATTGTAGGCATCATGGAAGAAAAATGAAGTTGTTGTAATAGAATATCAGAGAAGAGTGGTAGGGGGAGTCATTCATCTATGACAAGAAAAGGTTGATGAAGGAATCCCAGTAAGAGAGGTGAGAAATATTGAGTCTTCTACAGAGGACACAATTGAAGCTGAAGATGAACAGGTCCAAGAATCAGAAGGCAAAGACTCTGAGTTAGATACAAATACCCTACAGGACTCAAATAAGAGAATCCATCCTGTCAGGGGGAGTTTGTGTTGGTTGAATATCTGATACCTCCAAAAGGTACTGCAATAGCTCAGGGGGAGCATGTTTTCTTTGACATTGATGTCAAAGGGGGAGAAAAGGTGTGGTCTGGATGCGATAGTTGGAGGTCTAAGTAGAATAGTGTAGTCCTATAGGGTTTCCATCTATTCCAAAGGGGGATATTGTTGGCATGTTTATAGGCAAAGTGTGCTTATCATTGATGGAAAGAACAACAACGACGATGGTATGTTTACAGGCAAGAAAATAAGTAATGAGGAAAGAAAAAATGATGGAAAACAGGGAAAGCATAAGTTCAGAAGAAGAAGTGAACAATATGAAAATCAAAGCTTGGGAGGAATAGCGTGAGTATGCAGAGATCAAAGCTCGAAAAGAAGCGTAAGATTAGGAGGAGAAGCAAACAATATGCAGAGATGAGAAAGCTTAGAAGAGATAACAGTTTCCAGAAGCACAGATGAGGTCCAAGCCATCAGGACTCGTAGAAGGATCAAAGGTCGAGGCCTTTGACACTTAGACATTCTTCCAAGTCGAGAGGAAGAATAAGCTTAGGAGGAGGAGCGACAGTGGCCGTCAGATCAATGTCCAGTCAGGAGGAGTGCACAGAAAGATCGAGTCATATATCTGAGATGATGATAGAAGAACAACATTTAGTTCGGGTCTAAAGATGCGAGGAATTTACACTCGGGAAAGTTTGAGATTTGAAATCCCCGGAATGCGAAGTTTCGTCAGCCGTTGGATCAATTTCAAGTGGAAGGACAGGATAAGCTAGCAAAATCTGCATCGCAGAAATATCGAACCATCAATCTAAGATCTTGATCGAAAGAACAACATTCACTTCGGATATAAAGATGCGAGGAGGTTACGCTCCTGAAAGTTTGAGATTTCAAATCCCCACAATGCGAAGTTCCATCAGTCGTTATATCAATTTCAAGTGGAAGGACATGATAAGATAGAAAATTTGCATCGCAGAAAGATTGAGCCGTCGATCCAAAATCCTGATCGAACGAACAAAATTCACTTCGGATATAGAGATGCGAGGAGGTTAGACTCTTGAAAGTTTGAGATTTGAAAAACATGAAGCCCAGAAATCTGAAATGAATAAGGACCATCGGATCTAGAGATCAGACAATGACCGTTAGATCAGGGAGATCTATGTTAGCAGATTACGTCAGCAAATCGCATCCTCAAGGACATGTGGCAGACCATGTCAGCAGACCATGTCAGCAAGGACACGTGCAAGACCACGTCAGCAAGGAAACGTGGCACAATCAGACAATGACAACTGACAAGTTGATTCGACATTTCAGGTACGTGGAAATCACAAATCCAAGTGACACATGGTAGTTTCTCGGCTTGTGACATGTCATCGAGTGACGCAAGAGTTACGCCACTCTAGGAGTTTTTCTTCGGGAGTTTTACTACTAGTACTCACCCAAAGACCCAAAGTCTTGAATGTCGAAGACCCGGAGTGGATACGAGTCGTCCGATTTGAATATCACTTAGGGTGTAGTCTCGATCGTTAATCATGTAGTAGGATACATGTCAACGGATCGTCAACTCTGGGAAAAACTTCTCTGGGAAAACGCAAACGAGAAAGATTTGAGATTGCCGAAGGCCAAAGTCCCAGAGCGGAGGATAGCCATTGGATTAAAGAATACATGTGTTAGTAGATTGTCATCCCCAGGAAAATGTGAAGGAGAAAGGTTTGAGATTTCCGAAGTGTCGAAGTCTCAAAGTGAACGAGGACCATTTATTTGAGGAGGACACATGGTAGGAATTGGTGGACTCTGGCTGTAAGCATTTTGAACAAGCAGAGGCTGAGAATTGAAATCTCTAAAGTATGGAGACCCGAAGGAGATCTCGACCGTTGATCAGAGAGGGACACGCGCCTTTATATCATGCAATCTGGGTGGAATGCTCTGGGAGAAAACGAGAATTTGAGAATTGAAAGTCCCGAAGGCCGGACTCATGGAGGAGATCCTGATCATATATTAAGGAGGACATATGTCAACAGATCTTCCATTCCAGAATATATCCAGTCAGCAGCAACAGGTTTTGAGATTTGAAACTCTCGGAGCCTGGATCACAAAGGAAACCTCAGTCGTTGATGGAGGAAGGAGAGATCTGGTCTGCATACTTGAGAGGAAAAATCTGAACCATTCATTCCGGGGCACCGTCAAGATTGGAGATCAATGGTCATGCTCCATTGTGGGTCTAGAACATGCTCGGGCCTTAATATTTCATGAGCGGGCCACAATTGAAACCACGGTTTTGGAGAATAGATGCCTGGAGGCATGTAGTGAATTGCAGGGAAAAAAAAGGTTTGTCCTCAAACCGCCTATAGATCCTCCTGCAATTGCGTGGTCACATGAACTCATCGCCCAAGGTCATATCTACGGAAGAGATAGAACATCGCTAAGATCCACTTCAGAGTTCGGGAGATTGGGAGTTGGGAGAGTCGGGGTGACTCACGACAGATGACCCAAAACGTGAAGTCCTAAAGTGATTGGCCCCAGTTCACAGCCAGCGGTCAGGAGAAGGAAGGGGCTAAGGAGCCAAAGGATCCAAAACTAGCTGACTGTAACTGCCATAGAGGACGAAGAATTGTGTCTGACAGAGAAACAAAGGATTCACAGGATAACTGGCAAAGAAGACAAAGAACCTTGAATAACGGCCAGAGAAGATGAAGAGTTCGTATGATGATCAAGTAGATGACTTGACATGAGAAATACATGTAGAATAGATAATTGAAGTCATTCTTCTAGTTATCCATGCAGTCATGAGGAAGAGACAGAGTGAGAAACCTGTAGGGAAGAACAATGATGTAGTGAAGAGCATGCAGAGGCATAGCGCATAGAATGCAATTGGTGCACAGGGAATATAAAAATGGATAACAAAGAAGATATGTTGTTTTTGTTGAGTGTGTTTCATGTGGGTAGAATCATACTATGTGTAGGAGTTGAAGCGCACTGAAGAGGCATGGTGCATAGAATGGAAAGGAGACACAGAGCATAAAGCACAAAAGAAGCAAGGAACAAAAATGCATTTCTGAGAGAAGAACAAAAAGCACAGCAGATGCGAGGAGAGAGACACGAATGCAAGCAGAGCAGAGCAGTGATGAGACTGGTAAGCCATAGATAAATTTTGTATCACTTGATAAATTCAAGAAATAAAAGATTTATATTTTAGGGTGGTAGGGAGGTGTTAGGGAGGACTGTTGTCCTCAGAGATTCAAGTAGGTGCTTTAACATAGGGAGTTGTAGCTTGCCTCTAGTTGCAGCCAGAAAAACCAGGGTGGCAGGGTGGTGCAAGGAAGAACTATTGTTCTCTTTTATACAGGTCGGTGCCTGTGTGACTAGAACTTGGTTCTTGCATCCAGTTGGTGCTAGAACACTTAGGGAGTTGGTGCTTCCTTCTAGTGGGTTCTAGAGAAACCAGGGAATTGGTGCTTCCTTCTAGTCAGTGCTAGAGAAACCAGAGAGTTGGTGCTCTCAACAATTTGCAGCTTGCAAAATAGAGGTGGTAGCCTCACAATGAGTTGGTGCTCATAAGAATCATAATGTACAGAAAATAAAGATTACCTATCATATCAAGAAGAAGAGTTTTTTCCCTTTATGGTTTTCCTTAGGAAATATATGTCCCTGTATATTTCATGTGTGTGATTGATGTTGAATATTCTATTGCTTACCTCCCTGCATCATTGTGATTATCATTGAGTTCTTTGTAAAGAGTTTAAAATAATCATAGTTGTTCAAGCACGGTAACAAATGATTCACCTCCCTGTCTCAGTTGTCTAACACTCTAGGGAAGAGAAAAAAAAAAAGGTCATAGAAGAAAAAAAAAACTTTGACAATAACTAGGTGAACTACTGGTTAACTCAGGCTGCATTTCCTTGATGACCAACAAATTTCCACCAACACACCCCCATTTCGTTTTCGACAACACAGGTATTCCAATAGAGGATGAAAACCTTCAGTAACCACTCACATAACTAGATCAAAGATCAACACACCGATGTTTTCACGTAGTAAAACCCATACGGGGAAACATCCATGGCCCCAGCCAACGCGGCCACTTGGAGCAGTTTATTAATGCAAATAAAAAAATTACAAAGATATTTTACAAGAGAGTTTCTCACAATCGATCATCGACAAATAACCCTCCATGCTCTTTAAATAGAGATCATGGACCAATCGAGTGTTAAGCCACATATCAATGGTCATTAAGATCGATGAGAGTATGAACTATCAGATCACTCTATGTCGGGAACATATCGTGACCGTCGAATTTCCTAACTACAAATGTATACTAATGCATACTAAAGAAACACACTAGAAAACACACGTTTACCTAATGACACAATAGACCAAATAGATCTTACTAACTCTTATGTGTCTAAATATCCTAACATCCCCCCTTAAAAACAACTTGGGATAGGATTGAAGGATTTACAATAGTGACCCAATAGGATAAGGAAGGAGGCATTAGAGCCTATCCCCCCTTAATGAAAACTTCCTGAACTCCTAACATAGACCGAAGTTTGGAAAACTTCACTTCTGTAAGAGACTTTGTGAAAATGTATGCAACTTGATCTCCTGTAGGGCAAAAGAGCACTTCAATAACTTGATCATGAATGATCTTTTTGATGAAGTGCATGTGTAGCTCGATGTGTTTGCTATGTTGGTGTTGAAATGGGTATTTGGTGAGCTTGATGGCACTCTGATTGTCAAACCAAAGGTTGGTTGGATGTTGGTGCTGGAATCCAAACTCTGAAAGGATCTGTCGAAGCCACAGGGCTTCCTGACTTGCATTTACCACTACTCGGTACTCTGCTTCTGCTGAAGAAAGTGCAATAGCCTGTTGTTTCTTATAGGCCCAAGTGATAGGTCCTGAACCAAGCCTAAAAACATAACCTACAGTAGACTTCTGATCATCAGGGTCACCGGCGCAATCTGAATCAGTGAAACCAACCAATAAAGGAGTCCCCCCTGAACTGTAATGTATCCCGAACTGAATTGTACCATGAACATAGCAAAGTATCCTTTTAGCTACTTTCCAATGGCTATTATGGGGTTTTTGCATATATCAAGCAACAAGACCAACAACAAAGGAAAGATCATGACAGGTATGACTCAAGTATAAGAGGCTACCAACTAACTGACGGTACAGGGTGGTATCAACTTCAGGAGAAGTACAACTGGTAGAAAGCTTGACTCCAGACTAGAAGGGAGAAGGGTTTGGTTTACAATTGTCCATGTGAAAGAGACGAAGAATGTCACAAGCATACTTAGACTGGGAAAGAAAAATTCCTTTATTGGTTTGCAAAACTTGGAGGCCAAGGAAATAGGGCAAAAAGCCTAAGTCTGTCATTTCAAATTTCTTCTTAAGGTTGTTTTTCACATGGTTTAAAAGTTTTGAGTCACTACCAGTAAGGATAAGGTCATCAACATAAAGGAAAAGGATTATGAGATGGCTTCCTACTTTCTTGGTATAGACATTAGGATTAGAATGGCATCCAGAGAATCTAGTGGCAATAAGAAAGNACCAAGCTCGGGGAGCTTGCTTGAGACCATAAAGAGATTTCTTGAGGCGACAAACAAGGCTAGAGTCATTCTGGACAGAGCCATGAGGTTGTTCCACGTATATTTCTTCTTGCAAATCTCCATGCAAGAAGGTGGATTTAACATCCATCTGATGGACCTTCCATTTATGTGAGGCAGAAAGGGAAAACAAGGTGTATGGAATTCATTTTTGCTACAGGGGAAAAGGTTTCATTATAGTCAATTCCTTCAACTTGGGAAAATCCTTTGGAAACTAACCGAGCCTTGTGTCTTTCAACACTTCCATCTGATGCATACTTAGTTCTGTAGACCCATTTGCA
>ML808644.1:101884-157257 GCA_009831015.1 Picea engelmannii | reverse complement strand
ACGGTTTTACCTTCACTTGAATGAGTGATTTGATATACTGATAGAAGGTTACAAGAAAGACTTGGAACACATAATACATCATTGAAATGACCATTATCTACTTGAACTGTTCCAGATCCTACAACACTAAGAGATCTATCATCTCTAAAAAATATTTTCTTGGTGTTACATTCATTCAGAGCAGAAAATATGGCTTTATCCTTAGCCATATGATAAGATGCTCCTGAATCAATAAGCCACTCATCAGAAGAAGAAACCGTAGTAGAATTTGAATTGAAGGAGAAACTAGAAGCAGATAGTGCATGTCTGTGAGAAGAAGAAGTAGAATCAATATTGATGTTGTGCTTCTTCATTGTTGCTTCTAAAGTTGCCATCTTCTTGAAACATTTGGACTCATCATGACCATCTTTATCACAAAAGTTGCAATGTCTATTAGTATTCTTACTTTTATATTTTTCTCCTTTGTCACCAGTAGGAGCTAAAGCTGTCTAAGGAGGTTTGGGACCCTTATGTTGTTTGTTGTTGTAGCGAGGATGTTGCTTCTTGGGATACTTGGGTTTATCTTTCTACTGGGAAATTAAGGCATTGTTGGAGAGACCTACAGTGTTGATCACTCCAAATTGTACAAGCTTATCTTCCTCTTGAATCAAAGAAGCACAAAAGGACTCAAGAGTGGGTTTTTCATAAGCTTCTTCCCCGAGAGCCTCTCTCATGACATAAAAGGTATATACAAACATAGAATATGCACTACCTAGCTTAGAAATAATAAGATACATGCAACGCTCTTCCTCCATCTTTATCTTACATTCTTCACATAAAATTCTGAGTGTTTTAAACCTAGATAGATAGTATCCAAGGCAAGAAAAATCATTTGGACTCAAGGTCAGTATTTGATTTTCTAACTGTTGTGCTTGAATAATATTGATTTTACCAAACATAGATTCAATTGTGTCCCAAGCTTCTTTGGGGTCATCAATATCTTGAAGGTGGTACCTTAAATCAGGAGAGATGGAAATTCTGATTAGTCCACGTGCTTTGTCATTGCTATTATCCCACTTGGCTTTCTTATCAGCATCAGTGGGTGCTTTTTCCTTTCCCAAGGTAATATGGTACAAGCCTTTAATTCTTGATAAGTCTTCCATATGACATTTCCATTGGAAGTAGTTGTTGCTAGTAAGCAAGACAATACTTGTAGAAGCCATATTAAATATGCAGATAATGTGGATTTAAAAACTAAAACTAATGATTTGGATGGAAAAATATAAAAAATTTATGCAGTTTAAAAAAAAACGGCACTGAAAATGGACTTCCGATGTTAGAATTGTGCCCTTTTAAAAAAAAGGTACAATCGGTAACCAAATGACCACGTGATTGTGTAAGTTGCTTTATGAAGTGACCCAATTTTATAAAGAGAAGTGGGGATCACTTTTACAATGAAGTTACTTTATAAGACCTCTTACTTAATATGACAACTTTTAACCAAATGTTCTAGCAAAACATATTGTAATGTTCAGAAGGAGGATTGGGGGTGTTGTTGTTGTTGTTGTGGAAGATGGCCTTGGAGAGCATGCTAAAAAAAAACTATTTTCACACAAGAAAAAAATTTCACTTCTCGATGACAACAAGGGTTAGATATCGGTTAACTTACCCGGAAGATGCACCTTTTCCTATCTATTTATGATTTTCCTAGATCAAACAGGGCGCGGGGCAAAGAGCATACGCAGATCTAAAAGAGTAGCAACTCGGAAATAAATAAAACAAAACCGAAATAAATTCAAGCTTTATACCTCCGGATCTGACTGTAAAGGTCATATCTTGGGCAAACGGAAACCTTTTCGAGTGAAACGAAAAGTGTTCCTGACTGAAACAAGCACTCCAGATGCAATGCAATAGTCCTATCAGCCTAGAAATGTACGTAAATGATATAAAGTGGAGATGAGGAAACTCGGATTCACAATCTCGATCTACAATAGGAGTGGGTCTTCAAACAGGCTTTGATACCATGTTAGACAACACAGGTATTCCAACAGAGGACGAAAACCTTCAGTAACCACTCATATAACCAGATCAAATATCAACACACTGATGTTTTCACATGGTAAAACCCCTATTGGGAAACATCCATGGCCCCAACCAACGTGGCCACATGGAGCAATTTATTAATGCAAAGAAAAAGATTACATAGAGATTTTACAGGAGAGTTTCTCACAATCGATCATCGACAAATGACCCTCCATTCTCTTTAAATAGATATCATGGACCAATCGGGTGTTAAGCCATGAATCAATGGTCATTAAGATCGAGGAGAGTATGAACCGTCGGATCCCTCTATGTCGAGAACATATCATGACCGTCAGATTTCCTAACTACAAATGCATACTAATGCATACTAAAGAAACACACTAGAAAAGACACTTTTACCTAACGACACAATAGACCAAATAGATCTTACTAACTCCTAAGTGTCTAAATATCCTAACATTTCTAACGAAGTTCATATCTTGGAACACTTGAGGCCTTAATGGTAGAAGAAAACATAGGCTTCTTAAGAAAAAAAAATTCAAGGAAAAACCAACTATAGTCATGTTACAAGAAACAAAGTGTCCACAAAATATCCTTCCCAATATTTCTTAACGTATCTGGCAGGGATACCAAGTCATTGCACTAGACGCATAGGGTGCAATAGGAGGTATTTCTTTCCTCTATAACCAAAAAAAAAACATGTCTATCTTTTCCCCCACTAAGGATTCTCTTTGAACTCGCTTCCAATTCATAGGTTCCTTAGAATTTGGATTTCTTACCAATTTTTATGGCCCCAATTCCATCCTAGACAACCTCCTTTACCTCAATTCCATCCAAAAAATCAATCAAATCATCGGTAATCCACACTAGCTCATTCTTGGGGACTTCAACATCATTACCTCCCTAACTGAAAGGAGAGGAGGTATCAGAATACTTGACCATGAATCTCAACACTTCCTCGAAACCATTCAATTATTGAACATGGTTGACTTAGAAATTGTTAATGGCCTGCACACCTAGAACTATCACAAAGGGGGGAAGCATCAAGTTGCCTCAAAATTGGACTGCTTCTTGGCCTCATAATCGATTATGTTAGTTGGCCTCCGTCTTTCATCCTTCATTCTACTATGTGGTGGCTTAGATCATTAACTTATCATGTTAAATTGGATCTCAAAGGCAACCCTCTCAATCACCCATTTCGATTCAAAATTTTATGGCTAGAACATCCCAAATTTCAGGAAAACATTAAAATTTGTGGGAAGAAACCAAACCTAATTCATGCTCCCCAACGTAAAAATTTTAGCAAAATATCAAGCACATCATGAAAATACTCAAATTTTGGAATAAAGAGGGATTTGAAAATATATTCAAAGATAACAAGGAAATGGAAATCTAAATAGGGAAGGTCCAACAAACAATGATTATACAAGGTAGAACATAAAAATGAACAAAAGAAGAACTGTAGCTAATCTCATACAGACACCAGACATAGACAAGAGGAGCTTCTTTGGAAGAAAAAATGTAGGATTAGATGGAACAAAGAGGGTGAAAAGAATACCAAATTGTTTCACATATCCATGGTGCAAATGAGGCACCATAATCATATTTCCTTATTAAAATATATCCAGGGAAACATCCTTACTAAGGATGATTAAATAGAGCAAGAACTAGTCAAATTCTTGCAAACTCTTATCTCTGAACCAAAAGAAGAACTAAGTCTTACAAGCCAAAAACTTACTAGCAACATTCCCTAACTAGTCTCACTAGAACAAAACAAAGCTCTAATGCACCTTTTTAACTTGAGGAAGTGGAGAAAGTGGTATTTCATATTCCCAAAGGAAAATCACCATGTCCATATGGCTTCACCTCTAATTTATTTCAAGAACGCAGATCAATCATAAATATGTATGTTTGGGCCTTAGTGGAAGACTCTCATTAATTTAGCAATGTTTTTCTAGCCCTGAATGTCACTGTCCAATTTATCTCTACAATGTGGTCTAGTAGATCATCACAAAGGTGATAGAAAATTTCCCAAACACCCTCCTCCCTTTTCTCATCTCTCAAGAAAACAATTGTTATGTGGAAGGTAGGAAAATATTGGATGGGATCATCCTTTCCCACAAGGTAATACATTTCGTTAAGGCATCCATATCCACATGAATGTTAATACAATTGGACATGTCAAAATATTTTTACAAACTTAGCTAACAATATATCCACCACACCCTTCATTCCTTTGGTTTCTCCCCCTCTTAGATCCTCAATCACGCCTATAAAATATTCCATGTTTTTCTACTCTGGTAAGTTTGGAAGGAAATAAACTACTAAATTTTCAAAAACAAGCTCATGGAAACAAACATCATTTGCCACAAAATAAAAAAGCACATCAAGGAAACTACTCTTGTATCCCATCAGTTTTCTCAAGATTGGAACTATTCCCCTCAAGATCTCTCATTCTACAAGATCTTGATTTGTACTTCCCTTCCTCCCACTCTAATAGTCAGAAGGATTCCGTAGGATTTTCTTCCCCTATCTCGTATTCACCTCCCCCTACCCATTTCATCAAAATAAACTTTGAAGGAGACTCTAAAGGTAATCCTAGACCATCACGTTTTGGGGGTGTTTTTTGTAATGCAACTAGCCAAATTCTATGGATATATGCTAACTACATCAGGATTGAAAGAAACAATGTGACAAAACTCCAATCTTTGGAATCATACCTCAACATTGAGATCAAAGAAGGTTCTCACATGTTGATATTTGAGGCTGACTCCCAACTTATTATTATCATTCTCGTAAATATCCAATGTGGATCCAGCATGAGAAAAATATCCATGATTTGGCATTTGGTGAATACCCTAGACAAAACCCACTATCTCATCTCAAATATTGAAGTGATAATCCCCTCCCACATCAAGCATTTTGCCAATAGATTGGAAAAAATAATTTCTAACAAAGGAACCCTCAGGAGACACCATCCTCCGGACTTAAAATGGAACCCAATGCCCACTCACCTCTAGATTTTGACTGTCTCACTTTTGTGAAGGCTAACCTTTCTCTCCTAAATCAGGTGATAGGGGTAATATCCAATGCTAGGATCACCCCTTGAGTAACATCACAACCTATAACCCATGATATCCACTAAAATACAATATGAGCACTCCCCCATCTCATCTCCCATGTGTCATCATTCACTTTCCATCTCTGGCTAGATGATATCCTTTTGCTACAACCCAATCTCCACTTATGTTCTTCCCACACTCCTTGTTCTCTGGAATCATTCATTCCCAATTACAATTTCTATGACCATGATTATGGATCCTCACCAAATTTTTACTATACCTTCACACTCATATGGCTCATTTCAAAACCTTCCTCTGTGGTTTTTTAATTTGTCTTGTTCCTCTTCTTACACTCATATGTTCTCTTCTATGATCCCATATCATTTAAACCATTTGTCCCTTACCCTACTATGTCTCCTCTACAATCATTAAATTTGTTTTGTTCCCATGGACCATGGTATATTATATCACCACATGAGGGGTATTCAATGCCATTTGTATGTCTCCCGACTCATATCTTCAGTAAAGGTCTCAATGGAAGCTTACCATGCCCACACTCCACCCGAAATTCAACCAAAAATTGATATGACAGAGGCATATGTCAAAGTCCTTAGGAAGTTTGTCTCTAAGGAGGAGGTTGTGAACAACACTCACTCATAGGTTCCACTTGGGGCAAAGAGTCATAGTATCTAAGGACTATTGATCTCTACTGACATCTTAATATGTTAATGGGTAGAGTTCTTCTATAAAGGCATGAATCTTACCGGGAAATTCCCCTACGTTTGGACGATGTGCAACTACAACTTAATATATTGGAACAAAATACCAATTTGATGCTAGAGAATATAGTTGGAATGTACTTGATGAAGTATGATTTTCCTTGGCCAAGTTTCCTATGGTTGATGGTCACCCTCCTTTATCCAAACTCTTTCATGTTTTTTAGTTTAGTCTATCTTTCTTGCAAGGCTTGGGAGATTTGGCTCCACCTCCTTTTAGTTATCATTATGCTAGGCATAATCATATCAAACTCTTATCATACATCTATAATTTTTGTTACTCTCTGATCCATAGTCTTAAAAAAAATGGTTTTCTAAGCCAGTTAAGCTAGACAAACTGCTACATTGATGTTGGTTTGGTTTCCCTAGAAGCATGCCAGTAGAAACGTTTGTGTACAATAATTTCTTAAGATAATAAAAATGTTGTGGACATTTTACAAAGAAGAAGTTCTTTTTGGTACAAACAATTTCTTGGCATGATGTAATGAAATAATATTTTCAATATTTTTTTTTTAAGTTTGAAATATTCTTCACTTCAAGGGCGTAGGAAGATAAAGAATTTGTAATTTTTATTTCAAGTTTACAAAGAAATAAAGTAGGTTCAAGATTATTCGTATTGTATTTAGTCATAAGAAGGATACCTAAATAATCTCAATCATGATGCTATACTCGACCACATTATTGGTTTTTGGCCCTAGACAAGCGCCTCCAGAAGTTTCCACTTGGCCCAAAGGAGAGTAAACCACCTATGCAGTAGAAGCAAGGTTCTGAGTGTGATGGTTGGTTCCATACACCAACCCTATGAATACCAAAGGCTCTAGTGACATCTACCAATCAAGAAGAAGAATCATAATTAAATCAAAACATAAAGAATATTAAGTATACATGTCTTAAATACTATCAATATACAATAATTAAAAAGGGGAAAATGCCCAAGCATTGACACTCAATCATAGTACCTCTTCAGATAGAGACCATTTTAGGGCTCCGACAAAAAATTACCTTCATAAAATGATAATTCATAATATCCTTTATGCAAGGAATTCCTCATAATGTAATGATCATGTCACATCAAGTTAAACTTTCCTTCCCCTATTGCATCCTTCTCTTGATCATAAACCAAAACAAGATCTCCTTTGGAAAAAATCATTGGATGGATATACCTGTCATATTGACCCTTGACATGATTTTTGTGTGTCTCAAACATTGTAGTTGCATCATGGTGTTGCTCATCAAGATGTTCCAGGTGAACAAGATGCGCCTCCAATTCAGTGATGTTCGGAAGAACATCAACAACAATATTTAATGAAGGAGTCTCGCACTCAATAAACATGACTGCTTCCACCCTGCGAATGAGTTCTAAAGGTGAAAATATTGTATCAGTTTTAACCAAGGTCCAATACACCCATAATTCCAGATAAATCATCAGATTCCATTTTTATTTACTTGTATTAATAGTCCGTTTAATGATGGTCTTAAGATATTTGTTGACGACCTCTCCTTGACCATTTTCTTAAGGATTATAAGAAGGCAAAAGATGATACTTAAAACCCAATTTTTATGCTATCTATGTCATGATTAAGTTATGAAAGTGTTTGTTGTGGTCAATGACAATCTCTCTCAAAAATCCAAAACTAGAAATAATTTGATTAAATATGAATAGCATCGAAGTCTCATCATCATTCGTGAATGTAGGGATGGCCTCCGCCCACTTCATAAAGTAGTAGAAAACCATGATAATATAGTAATTCCCCCTAGTTGAAGGTGAGTGGTATGTCATGAAATCTATCCCCCACTTAGTGAATGGACCAATGGTGATGATAGGAAAAAAAGGATTAGGTTGCACCAACATCTGTTTAGAAATGATTTGACAAGGATGACATTGTTTGACTTCCTCAACACAATCTTTAAATATATTCAACCAAAAGTATCAAGCATGCATAATATTTTCGTTTGTATCCAACCCAAAAATATGAACACCACATGATCCACTTTGGAAACCATTAAGAACAACCTCTATTTATCTATGAGTTAAACAACATTGGAGAATTTAATCGGCCCCACGACAATACAAAATGTCACCGATAATGAGCTATTTCTTGACCTAATGGAACATGCGATGCCATTCATCTTACAAATGATGCAAAGAGAACATCAAATGCTAGATATATATAAGCATATCCCCATACAAAGGATCACTAGAAGTGATAAGGAAAGTATTCTCGTCTAGAAATGAGTCAGAAATAATGGTTTCATCATCCTCCCTAGGAAACTTAGACATGAGCTTGGAAAAGACCAACAATTTCTTGGACTTGGTAAATACAAAGCCCAAATCGAACTCTTGAAATATGATGATCCATTTTTTATATTTTCCCCTAATTATGCATCATGTGAGGAAATATTGAAATGGATTAACGCCAACAATCATGGTTGTCTTATGCAAATTAATATAATATTGAAGCCTCTGGACAATATGCACAACTACCAAAGCTATCTTCTCAATGTGTGAATAATTAAATCCAGGGCCAATCAAACCAAAACCGAAGTAGTAGATGAAGTGCTTATGGAGCTCATGATCTTCTTGAACTAAAACCATGCCAACAATGGATTCCATTGTTTCAATATACAACAAGAAATATTTTCTATAGTCAAGAGGACGAAGCATGGGGGAAGAAGTAAGAGTGTTCTTGAGCGCATCGAAAGAACATTGCACAAACTCTTCCCAAATGAAAGGGACCCCCATTTTCAACAATTTCATATATCCCTTCGCGATCTCAACATAATTGGTCATAAATCGATGAAGGAAATTATAATTTTTTTGTAGGATTTGAAGTTGACAGATATTTTGTGGGGGAGGCAACTAAAATATTTCCTCAACCTTCAATGTATAAACAATGATCCCCTTGTTGGAAACAATGAATCACAAAAGATGCTCTGAAATGACACAAAAGATACACTCAATAGGATTTAATCGAATATGATAGTACCATCATCTTTCAAAAATGAGTCAAAGATGAGTCAAATGATCTACTCTCTTACGAGAGAAAGTAGTGAGATCATCATGGTAATCCTCAATGATATGTTTGAAACCATGGAAAATGAAAGATGTGTCCCACCGGAGTGTAGCCATAGGATTTTTAAGGCCAAAAGGAATCTTTTTGTACACCAAAGTACTCCAAGGAGATAATAATGTCGTTTTATGCTAATCCTCGGGCTATATCTAAATCTAGTTGTTTCCAAAAAATCCATCCATGAACAAAATGATTTTTCTTCCTACACACTCATCAACAATATGATCAATAAATGGCACAGGGAAGTTGTTCTTAGGACATGCATTATTTAGATCATAAAATTCCATACAGACGCGAATGGTCCCTTATTTTTTTATCCACTGCAATGGGATTCAAAACCCATTTAGTAAGGGGTACTAGCTGATAGATGAAACTAGCCTTGAGTAGTTTCTCTACCTCTACCTTATTTGTTGTCTCATTTCTTGGATTCACAGGTCATAAATTTTGTCAAACAATATTAGCATTTTTATACATTTTTATCTTTTGTTCGACAATATGAGGGTCTATACTTGGAATTTCCTCATATGACAAAAAAAACATCATGAAACTCTTTAAACAAAGAAGTATACATGTAGATATCTTATGAGTAATATTCTACACCAATAAACATGTTCTCCATGATACCGAGGGTTTTAGGGATGTCAATCATAATAATCTCTCATATATTTTCCATGTTACCCTCAACATAGACACCATGCTTTTCTCACGAGTTCATGAGGTGATCAACACCTCCATTCAAAGTTGATCAAAATTCTCCTTTCTTTACTCGACTAAGTTCTAGGAGGAAATAAGATTGATGATACAATTCCTCCTAAGGTTGTTTGGGCCCTGTCATTGCCTCAATAATATCTTCATCAGAAGGTAGAATAATATCAAGACAATTGATTGAATTGGAATAATTAGAGGCCCATATGGGTTCTATAAGATGATCCATTTATTTCATCCATGAAGAAGTGGGATCATAATTTGTATGAACTTGTTGAATCACCTGATAAGCTATCTCAGTTGTAGATAATGACATCACCATCTCGACATGAAGAAGAACTTCTATCAAATTTCATGGAGAGGGTAACACCCAAAGATCCTTGAAATGCATCATTCAGAATGAAATTACTTGAGTTAAGGGGATCAAAGAGATTCATTTTTTGTAGCTAAATGAAACAACATTAATATATGAAATTTTCACTAAGAAGTTAAACGCTCCCCTTAATGAAGAATACATCCCAACACTAATTCTCTCAGTTGTCATATAGGAGTTTTCAATTAACGGGACCATTCATCCTTGATTCACCACATAGTGAGAGTGAACAAATCACTTTTGGCGGATCGTAACGATTTTCCCTTCATGAGCGAAGAAAAAACTCAAAATACCGATGAAACAAAATTTGTCATCATATATGTTCAACTTATGCCTAACAACAAGTTGTGGTTTATTGAAGCAATGACCACTTTCACTTCTACAGAGATGGTCCCCCCCCCCCCTGCCCAACTGAACAGGGAAGGAGGAAATGAGACAGAGCATCCTAAAAGAGTATACATTGAAAGAAATTAGCAACGTTGGATATGGAGTGAGATCAGGAGATCCAATGGATTTCCAACAAGATGACAATATTACACATGTTGAAACTCCTTCATTGAAAATTTTCTTTCCAACAACGTGTTTGGAATACATTACATTAATTTGGAAGGAAACATGATATGGAAGACGTGGATTCATGTTTTCAATATTTAACTTTATAACTTGTGGGATCGAGGATTCAGTAGCTCCTATCGTGGATAGAAATGTTCTCTATTGCATGGGGTAACTTTGAATCACCTCAAGGGATAACATCGCACAAGGAATTTGAGTTAAGTCCTAAAAAATCAAATAGTTGGGCACATATCTAGAAATAGGATTGTGAAAATAACACTTATACACACCTATCAGTATGTCCAACATTACATCCCCGCAAGGCTTCTCCATGTGAAGATATTTTTTGGGATCATAAGTTTCCTTTCCTTTATATGTTGAATCAAGGTTATCATAATCACGGGTCCTAGTTGACACAATAATGTCATATGTCACCATATTGATGAAAAACATAGTACCTTCAGATAAGGGTGAATTTTGGGTGCCCCATTATGGATTTCTACTAGAATATCCTACCATCATATTTTTTCCATGAGGGAATGGGTTCTTCAACAAAACAGGTTGCTTCTACATCAACAAGAGGTGAGCCTCTTCCATCTTGGGGAATTGATGGGTAATGTGATCGTATTTACAAAGCTTGTATGGAAATTCCACCTTCCTCTTTCCTTTCTTATCCACTTCAACATTAGAGTCATGTTTAACATTTTTAGTATTGTTTCCACCTCCTTTATTATCTTTACTCATATTTTTCCCTCTGAGTTTCTGGGTAACTTTCGGGTTTGTTGATTGCACAACATGCACATCCAATGTTTGGATAGTGGAAATGGTAGAATCCATAGTTGGATGAATAGTCATATGTTTCATCTATCTCACAAACAGATCTACGATAACACTATTGACAAAACCAATGATGCCATCGACATGTGGTCCATAATTTTATTTTGATATGTCAGTACTTGGCCGCGGTGTGTCTAGAAATATATCATATAGTATCCCAAACTGAGAATAGATCAAATCCAACTATTGGGCCCTAAAAATAGCTTCCTCCTAAGAGGATACCCCCGACGTACAAAAATCCTTGGAAACATAGGGAAACAATGATTTGAGAAACCATTCCAGGAGGAACTCAGGAGGAATCGTGGTCTTGATCATCCTTTTTCTCCTCCACCACTCTTGGATATGATTTTAAATGAGAGTGGATTTGTCTTTTCATAGCATACATGGAATTTGAAAATGGTTTATAAAAACCAACACCAATTCGTGAAAGGTGTGAAATGTCAACCCCTGAAGCTCAATATATTGTTTCACTGGAAATCCCATGAGATTGCATTGAAAGAGATGTAACTGGATGGAGTTACCATTCAATGAATTGGACGAGAACCATAAACAACTTTTTTTACATGATCTCCTGGATCCTCACCAGATTTTCCCTCGAACTTTGGAATGTTTGAGGGTAATTTATTGGGGAACATAGGAAAATTTGGATAATGACACACTGGGTCATTTATAATTTTCAATAAGTCTGGCAAGTTTAACGTTTCTAGAAATGGAAGTCTTAGCTGCAACCTAGAATTCCAACTTGTGGAGATGGAGACTCTGGGTTTGTTAGAAACTGGAAAAGGATATCCTGGATGATTACTGGCACTAGGTTTCCATAAATAGTTTGTTGATTGTCTAGGGTTTTGATGGAAACCTTGAAATCCATGTGTAAAAGGAGAAAAAAATCCAACCTTCGGTTTTCATAACATAAGACATGGTTTCCTCCTTCTGACATCCCTTGCAAAGGGAAGGACCTTGACACTAGGTTGTACTGAATCTGGAAGGGTTTTCCCCCTAATGGAATCCCTGATGAAGGGATTGGATTGCTCCTAAACCCACCAAAAAAAGTGAAAAGGATTAGAAGTCAAAGGCATGCCAGAGGATTGAAATTCTCTACCCATTGTATAGACCCATACAACAAAGGGATTAGGATAGGAATATAGAAAAGACCCACTTCAGACATAGGGGATCAATGGAGGGATATGACCCCCGCCCCAAGGAAAAAACTTGCAAGGGAGTTGAGGAACTCCCTTATGAAAAGTTAATTCTTTGAGGAATTAGATGAGAACTAGTTGAAACATTTGGCATGCCTATGGATGGAATTCCAAATGAAAAGGTGTTAGAAAAAAGAGGCAACAAAGGAATCACACTTAAATGATGAGTGGACCCAAAAATCAATGGCACAAAGCCATTGACAAACACAACAACCATGGTTTCAACCACATTAGTCATATGTATAGAAGGGAATGGAGGTAAAATACCCCCCAACTATAGTCTAAGTGGTGCTTAAAGGGGCCCTCGACCTAGACACATTGGAATTTCCTTGCATAGCATCCAATTGAAGAGGGTGATAATCATTGTTATCTGACTTCGAAGTAAAAATATGAACTAAAATAGGATCATCTGATCTTGGTAAAAGAGGGTTAAAGGGTTTGAATCCTTTGGCTTTGACATCCAATCTATGCATAAACTCTATTGAAAAAGTGGTTGATTATGTGGTCTCAGTCTTGGCAAGCTCAACAAGACTTTTTATCACAAAAATTGTCACTTGGGAAAATCAAACCACAAGTGTCACTAGTGCGACACAATTGGGAGTAAGAACTACTATCACCTTAGTAAATACTCCCCTCGCTTTAGTGATGGATAAATCCAACACAAGGGAGGCTTCATGGGTGACCTAAAGGGAATAGAGGGTAATGAGATTTTTTTTTTGAAAGATACATGTATTCTTCACTTGAATAAGGTGGCTAGGGCTTAAATAAATAAGGCTCGAGATAGGAAAGAAGGTAAGCTAGAATTTCACCTACAAAACCAATGTTAGCACAGTAATCCCAAAACAAAATATCATGAAATAAGCCCAAAAAGCATTGCCAACTCGACAAGTAAGGATCATTTTCAAAAAATTGAAGAAAACTAAAGTTTATAACAACAATTAATAGAATGTAACAACTGCAATATTTCACTATAAATATCAACAAGTAATGATATTAGATGAAATCACTTAACAAGTAGATAATTATCCAATACTTAAAAAAATATTTTAATGGTTAGAAGGGATGGAAAATGAATCTTATTAGTAGTATATAACATCCCTAAAGGCTATAGCAAATGATCACTACATAAGCATTAAATCACTAAATTAGGAAATGAATACTCCATGTTGTAGCCCTTAACTTATTGATAAATATCCAATCATTAGACAACAAATTCCATGGTGAATTAACAAGTAAATCGAGAGTTATCAACAAAGTTTATGCAGCCTTAATGAATGTATAAGCTTTACTTTTATAATGAAAATAAGAAAAGTAAGGAAATTTCACAATGTGTTTACATCAATAGCTTGCTTGGAACATGAGCAATCCAACAAGAAACAAAACGATTTCGAAAGAGAAATCATCATGTTTAATATAAATGCAACTAGTGACTTATATTCAAAGGGTAAATGGAGTCAAAGGGAGGAGCAAAAGAAGGGAAAATATCAAAGAGAAATCTAGGCAACAAGATCAAGAGGAGTCTTAACAATCTCTAGATTTAAGTTTCCATAGGATGTTTATCAAGAGAATCCAAACAATTTCCTTGTAGATGTTATATTCCCTTCTAGATAACCTTTTGCAAGATATTGAGGGAAAGGGAATGATTCCTTAAGGGAGTCTTAACAATCCTTAGGGGAATCATTCTACAAAGTAATAGGGTTAAATGAGTTTTAACTATCTTTAACCAAGCCTTTTTCAAAGTAACAGGGGAAAATTATGGCTTTTAGGGTTTTGAAAATAAACATGAACAATGATAGTATGAAAAATATCAAAGTAGAAGAGAGAAAACCCACTTACAACCAATAAAATTTTCAAATTAAACATTAAAAACACCTTCCAATGCACAAGAGAGCTTCCTCAAACCCAAAAGACACCTCCAAGCCAAATCACACTATTCTTCCATTTTCCAACAGTACACAAGAAATTGGACTGAAAAAATTTAGAGAGAGATAAGTGTCTCCAACGATGAGTTATTAAAATGAAATGGCTTGCCTCTTATTTATAGAGGAATCCCAAGTCCAATTTACAGTTAGATCCATAATTTTAGGGTCTAAAACATATTTTACAATGAAAATAGCCAAGTTGACCTAAAGAATAGCCCACATACTACAAAATAATGATAAAAGTGCCTTCAACATCTCCTCAAAGGGAAAATCGTAGGGTAAGAAGCCTCCAAAATCTAGGGAATCATCATCCCAACGGTACCATGTCATTTTCATGAACCAAAAATCAAGAAAACAATGGGGTAAGGCACCACCCTTGTGCGACAACATCACCAGGTACACTCCCCCATGTCGCATCAAGACTCCCTAAGCATGACGTCGTGGTCAAATAATGAA
Source organism: Picea engelmannii (assembly GCA_009831015.1). Classification (NCBI taxonomy): domain Eukaryota; kingdom Viridiplantae; phylum Streptophyta; class Pinopsida; order Pinales; family Pinaceae; genus Picea; species Picea engelmannii. Next base: position 142,285 of record ML808644.1, on the reverse strand, counting down.
ACATTGAAGAAATGGAAGATGATGTCATCTGTGTTTCATCATTTTAAGCCTCTCTCAAGAGGCATGATATCATCCAATGGGGAAACAGTAATCATTTGTTCCCTCCAATCATGGGGAAACAACATCATTTCAATGGGATTTTATGCCCCTATGAATGCCCGCAATGGCTTAGGATCTCCATGAATGATGTGATTGATATAGTCTTGCAAATACAAAAAAAGTATTCCCTACAAGGGTCCACCAATCATATAATAATGCCAAGTAAACCATATTTAAAACAAGATCCACCCAAACAAGTAACATTAAATCCCCCCTTTCATATTCACACATGCTCAAAGACTTTATACAATTTTCCAAATTTAATTATGGGAGGGTTATCCATGTAAGATATTAGGTGTTCCAGGACCCAAGTAGATTGATGTTTCCCAAGTGGACCCTATCTAGGACATGTAATGAATGTGAGCTGGATTTTAGGAAAAATATTTGGGAATTGGGTCATCGACATGCAAGGCCTTGCATGGTCTCATTTCAAAGGGTGCCTTTGTAGAGGGTGTGTGACATCTTGAGTTACCCTTTTCCGAACGATTCCTTTTTCCAAGCCTCCTTCTATGCCTTTTTCTTTATTATGATTTGCAAGTCCCCATAAAAAGGTTTCAAGCATATAATTCCTTGTTTTTTTTATTTATGGTGGGTTATTTTAAATTTGTTGGCCCTTGACCAAGTTTTGGGAGATCCTTGGTCAACTTTGACCTATTTTGGGACTTCGACAACCTGTCGAGGATGGAGCACAAGACGAAGCAGAGATCGTGGGATATCGACCCCTTTTTGGGTCCTTTTTGGGATTTGGGAATATGTAACGGGAATGGGATGTCGTCCCATGGGTTTACCCATGTTTAGGCCTATTTTGTAAAGTATAAATAGATGTCTAAGCAATGTAAGAAAGGAAATCTATGTGATGTATGGTCGATAAGCTAAGTGCTAAGTGAAATTTTGGTTTGTAGATGCTCTGTGAATATTGTGAGAAACTATAGAGATAAGTGCAAGTGATTGTAACAGACTGTGAAAGGCTTGGTGCTAGACCTAGCTCGAGGAAGGAGGATCTGGCGAGGTGCGCACAAATATCCTGTCCTATGCAGAGTAGGGTTTTTGTTTCTCTGTGCATGTATATGAATAATTGAAGCTAATAAAGAATAAGAGTCGATGGATGTAACCCCAGGGTGGGGGTGAACCACGTAAATACTCTGTTATCCTAGTTTGTGCGATGTATTGGTGTATTTATGTGTTATTTGCTAAGTTCTTGATCTAGATTGATAGATAGATCTGTTTATTCTTTGTGCTTATGATAAATCTGGATGTTAGATATAATATAGGTGAATGTGCTTAGTGGTTGAATCTACCAGATCTGATCCATTTATTGATGCTAAGTTCTTAGATACATTATATCTGGGTGAATGTTGCGATGCTCTGTTTTATCTGTGAAGTAGATATTGGTTAAATAATAATGAACTAACGGTGCTAAGTGCTATGTTAAGTATTATATTCAGAAATCTTTGTCCCAACGAAGCTTGCAGACTCCTGAGTCATGCAACCACCCCTGCCTCTACCTCGGGTGAGACTTCATCTGCTTCATGGGTGTTGCCGAAAGGGCTGGTAGTTAGGGTTTTGTTGGTGTGTTGTTAGTGTTGAACCCTAGGTATGCCCCTGTGCCAACAAATGGTTCTATTGCCGGGACCTGAAACTGTGATTACTGGGAACTGAGGAAGAAGAAGCTTTGTGCAAAGATCCAACCTGAAATTGTGAAAGATTTGTGCATAGATATTTTTCTCTAGTGTGCAGAACTCTACTTAGTTTGACAAGCTCTATGATTAGTAAAAGAAGTCTGATCTGAAGAAAATAGGTAATATCTGAAAACTTTATGCTCTGAGAAAGGTAAAAGTGAGAATTTTTTATTAAAAGAGGTAAGATCTGAAAGTTATGTGCTCTGATAAAGGTAAGAATATTGAAAAGTTCTAGATCTGAAAGCTTTGTGCTCTGTAGAAGTAAGATACGTGGAAATTTTTGTTTCAGCTGTATGGATCTAGGTATGTTTTATCCTAGCTTGAAAACTAGGGTATTAATAGATGAAAGAAGATTTGATACGAGTAGATCTAATAAGAATAGTGAAAAATATGTTATACCTATGCATAGAAAGAATGTTTGGACTAATAAGTGTATGCAGAACCCTAGAAAGAAATGTTTGTAGGTTAGCTACCTTCATCATAGCACGCAGTATAGGAAAGGTTGGGGATTATTTAAAAGAAAGAGAGGATTAACCCTCTATTACAGTTGCAGAAGACCGGGACATCTTACTAAGGAATGCCCTGGGAGAAGACCTAGTTGTCTTTGTTTTAAATATATGGCCCATGAAGTATTGGAGTGTCCTAGAATGATTGATAAGCTTGAAGAAATGAAAATGAGACAAGAAAACCCTAAGGCAGATCCAAAAATTAAGATTATGAAAAAATCCCAGAAAGAATAAGAAAATGTATTGCTACAGATGAAAGAAACCCTGAATGACTGCCGACATGTCAGATTATCAAAGATCTTCAAAGAAAAATAATGCCTTGAATAAAGAATAGGAGACTTCGACATTGACTGTATTCTAGATGAGGAAACACAGGTGAATATCATGATAGAGAGAACCTGGGAAGCTATAGGGAGGCCTGTTATAATTCCTTCACTAGGGGGAATAGGACTATTCAAAGGAAAGCTGATAAACCTATGTGGAAATCTCACTCAGATACCTATGAATGCCAATGGAACTTCAAAAGAGGAATATTTTGAGATTATTAAATTTATTGAGAACAGTGCCCCATTTACCATGCTACTAGGAAAATCTTGGATTGAAAGAGATCAGGCTAGAAGGCAAGAAGAAGAATAAGTTTTAGAGCAGAAGAAGCAAGAGTTAAAAGAATTCATGACTAGAAGGATCACACACTTGATTGAAGAACAGAAGAATATATCGAAGCTATTTAACACCAGAGACCAGGATGTCAAAGTTGTAAGAACACTAGAATACCCACAGAAGATTAAAGTACCTATTCTAGATAAAGAAGAAGGATCACCCTCAAATCTTAGGAAAGAATCTCAACAGCATGAAGTACCTATGCCAAAAGAAGATACGAATCATAATGGAAAAAGGGATACTGAGACGAAGCTCACTGGGAACAAGGCTAGAAAGATAAGTAAGAAGAGAGCTAAGATGAACAGGTTGCAGAAAGTTCCAAAGGAAACCTCACCGAAGGAAAATTTGCAAAATTGGAGCTTCGTCATGATATCAGAAAAGCAACACATGGCACTTCACCATGGCGAAGCAATATAGTCATTGGGGGCATTATAACCATTAGACCAATTCTTTGAATGGATAGAAATACATTTATGGACAGACAACTCGCCATTCGACCGTTGGGACTGCGCCATAACGGATAGAATAGAGTTAATGAAGGATTCATACCCGTTGCAAGCGATCCATTGTTGATTTACCTATTTATCCCATCGTGCCATGCACCAATAAAATTTTTTCCAACTAAGAGTTTGAGCCCGCAGACTAAGTTGATTTTGCAGAGTGATCATCGTAATCTTTCTCTCTATCCTATTACTATGTCTAAGTTACCCCCCGAACCCGAGATTGTTAACATTGACTGTGTATGTCAGATGAGTTGAGCGTTGTAGAGAAATTTGTTGAAGAAGTTCTGATTGACATCATGAATGAAAGAGTCAAGTTGATGTCTATAGGTGTACAAGCATCATCAACGAGAGGACTATCAACCTCTCTGTCCACTGCTCCCAGAGTCGGACCATCCTAGCCATCTGATGAAAAGTGAACCAAGCACAGGGATGATCTAGCGAATGCCAAATTGATCCTGACCATATTACCCACCTCTATACCACCTCTGAGCGGAGTAGTAAATAGAGACAGTGTGCCCAGAGACTTCGAATACACCTTGGTTACGACATACCTCCCAAAGGGGATACACGTAGTTCAAGCAGATCGAGATAAGATTGCAGTGTTGAAGTTTAGCGACTTCAACCTCAGAGATCGTAAAGTCTATAACATGCTCGCCCCACATAAGTACCTAACCAGAACTAAGGGGATGAATTTGAAGATAATCCCCCAGTCGTGGACTATGAACCTCGCGCAGTCCACCCTGTTGAACGTCATGAAGATTCACCACTTCGGAAGACACCAGGAGGTGAATGCATGTGTCAAGTTGTTGGTGTCTCATTACCATGGTGGCTATTTGTTTCTAAATCATTGTATAATAGTTGATTCGATGTTGATCAATCAGATCACAGGGTTGAGTATGCAAGGAACTGATCCACAAGAGTTTTACCTCAAAAAATCCATGGATCGCACTCTAGCACAGAAGATCAAGGACACTTATGGCGATGTCAAGAAGGGCACATGAGGCTACAAGGTAGCTTCTATCTAAAGTGGCGTAGTGCACCTCGCCTATTAGTTGATTGTAGGGAAGTTAGTATGAAAGAACCGACCTACCCAAGTCACCGGTTTTGTAGTCGACCTTGCAGGGAAGTGCGTAGAAGGCCTTCAGATGAACTGGGCGAAGTACCTTGTGAACCAGTTGGAACTCGACTACAGAGAAGCATAAGATAAAGGATATGAATTTCATTTTAGATTCCTCTTGACAATGATAGCTTTTATTTCCTGGGAGATGTCGGAAGGTACGACCTTCCAAGACATCGAGCCATTTGAACCACTGGCCACGAAGTTGAGTACACTATGGTATTCAAGTGATATGAATAAATAGTGGCAGTCAAATGCTATTTTCCATACCTACTACAATCAGCTAAATATAGCCATCTAGTCCGAGCCTCGCATGACTCTGAACACTCTACACCGGTTCAATCCTTTGATGAAGTTCAACGCAGATTAACATTTTATTTACATCACAACGTGCGCCAACGAACACAAGCAACAACTTTAGTCCTACTATAAGTTGACAGAGGAGGAATTGGAAGAGATCACTAAGGATTGGTCGGCAGACCTCCTTATTCTAGAAGAACCTATGGAGATATCTAACATCGATAGCCCAAAAAATGCACAGGATACACCTAGACCTAGCAAGACAAAGAAGATCGAAGAAGTCCAAGAATTAGACAGCGCATCCGTGAAAACTGCTTCCATATCACTAGAGCGAGGAGGTTATGGTGAAGAGTTAGATGACAAAGAAGTCAAACCGAAGCAAGGAGATGAGGTTGATCCCCTGAAGAAGAGGACAGTTTCACCTCTGAAACCTTCCTCCCGGAAGAAATCGAAGGCCACCGTGACCAAGATCTAGACCGTCCTCACCTCCGATGACTTTGACTTCCTCATAGCATCCTTGCAAGATGCTTCACAGGAAATAGAAAAGAATCAAGATGCAAAGAAAGATTATATGTATGATCGAATTGAGACTGAACTCTGAGGGGTACAACAGGACCTATAGTCTAGCCACGCAGTCTCCACTGCGCTGGGAGAACCAGAATTGGGAGATGAGCCAACTCAACTCCACCACCTAGCCAATACAGTTAAAGCTCGCCTTCGACGAGCACATGAAGAAATAGAGAAAGCCACCCAGGCTTTGACACAAGTACAAGGAGTACTCGTAGAGAAACACAGTGCTCCAGAATAGGAAAATATTGCTTTCCAAGTGAAGTTTGATAAAGAAAAAGCACAGCTACAACAAGAAAAGGAACAGTTGCTCGCGGAGCAACTCGAAGTAAAAGAAGCGGTCAATAGATCACTTCGCTTTGTGAAACTATTAGAAATCAAGGTAGAAGATCGAGTTACGCAACAGGTGAACCAGCTCACAAAATCCATCCAACAGCTACAACAACGCATAGATGATTTGGAGCTACGCACTGTACTTGAGACCCCACAAAATGTAAGAGACCAAAGAGAAGCAGCCGCCCAGAACGCAATTGAAAGGCTAAAGGATCTTACCCTGGAATGTAAGAAACTCACTGATCGTAGTGCCCAAACCTATGAACAACTCATGGATAACCCGAAATTGAAGGAACTGGAGTCGCAGCTCCAAGAGGTGAAGTATCAAGCCAAAACGATATAGGCGCAACTGAAGTCCCTATCAGTTGTGGAAAGAATGAAATTGTCCCAAGAGAAACACACTGCAAAACAACAAATCCATACTATCCAGAGCAGCGTTATGGAAGTAACTCAAAGTCTCCAACCCATACAAGATAAGGCCTATCAACTATTTACAGAGGTAGAAGGCCAAGGAGTAGAGCTAGAGCAGGTTGTCACTATAGCTGAACAACATCTAGAGGGACCTATAAATGATGCAGTCATCCACGATTTCGCTAAATAGGAGGTTGTAGAACAACATCAATTCGAAGCAACTCGATCCAAGCTCGAGGCAGTCGAAGAAGAGCTAGTCAGACCAGAGTGACTCAAGACGAGTCACAGGTGAGTGTTGGGGGCCTACTAGCCTTTGAACAAGTTTTGGGAGATCCTTGGTCAACTTTGACCTATTTTGGGACTTTGAGACTATGTCGAAGATGGAGCACAAGATGAAGCAGAGATCGCAGGATATCGGCCCCTTTTTGGGTCCTTTTTGGGATTTGAGAATATGTAACGGGAATGGGATGTCAGCCCATGGGTTTACCCATGTTTAGGCCTATTTTGTAAAGTATAAATAGATGTCTAAGCAATGTAAGAAAGGGAATATATGTGATGTATGGCCGATAAGATAAGTGCTAAGTGCAAGTTTGGTTTGTATATGCTCTATGCATATTGTGAGAAATTGTAGAGCTAAGTGCAAGTGGTTGTAACAAACTGTGAAAGGCTTGGTGCTAGACCTAGCTCAGGGAAGGAGGATCTGGCAAGGTGCACGTAGATCTCCTATCCTATGCAGAGTAGGGTTCTTGTGGCTTTGTGCATGTAGATGACTGATTGAAGATAATAAAGAAGAAGAGTTGGTGGAAGTATCCACAGGGTGGGGTTGAACCACGTAAATATTGTGTTATCCTGCCTTGTGCGATGTGTTGGTGTATTTATGTGTTATTTTATAAGTTATTGATCTATATAGATAGATAGATCTTTTTATGCTTTTTTCTTATGATAAATCTGGATGTTAGATCTGATATAGGTGAATGTGCTTAGTGCTTGAATCTACTAGATATGATCCATTTATTGATGCTAAGTTCTTAGATACATTAGATCTGGGTGAATGTTGCAATGCTCTGTTTTATCTGTGAAGTATATATTGGGTAAATAATAATGAACTAATGGTGCTAAGTGATTTGTTAAGCATTATAATCATAGATATGTGTCCTAGCTAAGGTTGCAGACAAATGAGTCCTACAACCACCCCTGCCTCTACCTCAGGTGATACTTCATCTGCTTCGCAGGTGTTGTCGAAAGGGCCAATAGTTAGGGTTTTGTTGGTGCACTGTTAGCGTTGAACCCTGGATCTTTCCCTGTGCCAACAAAAGTCCTTATTTGGAGGTGAGGTTTTTATTCGTGTTTAGGAGTTAGGGGAAACGTCAAATGTGGGGTTATATCTCAAGTATGTGTTGGATTTTTATTTACCCTTTACCCCACCCATTCATTTTGGTTGCAACATTTCTTAACCTTATTTCTTTATTTAGTGCCATCAACAATCCCTCTAGGCATTTAGCCCATTCTTCCCATAATATAATGAGGTAAAATAATTTTTGGGGTACATGTATCTCGAAGACCCAAAATATGAGGAAATGGAAGGGAAATATGATGGAAAGTGGTAATTGTGGTTGGGAATGGTATGATCACTCTTCAAGAGGACCCCCTAGTAGCACCCATTTTCCCTGGGAGTGACAACACTTACTAGGATACTAGAATAACCACCAAGGTGAAATGAGGAAAAAAACTATAACCTCCAATCAAAATTTAGATAATAAAAAATACCCCTTTGAAACTCATTCAAATTCCTTAAATATTAAAATGACACTTACCATGAAACTTGACTAGTTACCTCGTGGAGAAAGATCCATCACCTTCATGTGGAGTTTGGACCATACCGATGTGGTGGAAAATGCTCTATTGTAGACGATGATGGTGAAGTGGTGAAGAGGAGTGCATGTATGGGATATCCTGGTTATCAAGCTATTGACACTCCAGGTTTACTACCTAAGGGCCCTGAGACTCAATATTTTTAGTTACCCCTAGATGTGTGGGGGGGTAGCATCTGGCTCCTACATGGGGACATGTGGTCACCATATAGAACATGTGAACCTCAAAATCTCTGGTACAACCTATTCCTACACACATATCTAACAAAAACTACATCAATGTATATCGGGGGGTGTAACTCATTTATTTGTTCAGATAACAAAAAATCATATAACTAAAGAAAGAAAGTTAGAGAAAAAAATTAAAAAAAACTCAACTTTTTTCAATAATATAATATTATATAGATAAATATGGAAAATAAATATGGATATAGAACTACATGTATGCATAGAGGTCAAATCATGATGCATGTCAAAACAATATGATAATGCAAAACAAGATGAAACTACACTAGCATGAAATGAAATTCAAGTATGTACAAAGGCAATGAAAAGTGAAAATGACCTACCTAGTTACATAATTCCCAAGGCCTCTAGAAGCAAGGTCCCATCAACGTAGGGTCAGAGTAGATACCAATCAATCAACAATGGAATCTTCCTCCCATTCATCGTGGCTAGATAGTATGAGCTTTATCCTGACTTCTTCTTGACCATGTAAGGACAAAGCCACAACACTTCACACTTATTTCTATAATCAATATCTCCTTTACTTTTGTCCCACATCAATGCAAGGCTCCCCTCATCAAACTCCACATATGGTATGTCTTCAATATATGGTTGGGGAGGGTAGGGGGCATTGGTGGAAACTTTGATATCTTTCCTACATGACTAAGTGCTATCATATTCATTCTTATTAAGGATATTTAATGATAGGGTATCCTTGCTTCTGTATCTTGAAATTTTCTCTCCATATTGGTAGGTCATTAGAAGAAAGTTATCCCAATCAATACTATCCTCCTAAGAAAATGGTAAGGATTCCAAATATTGAACTGGATCAAGAGTATGATGAAGTTTTCCTGATGAAAGGGTATGTCAAAATATGGGCTGCTAGGTTCCTACACATGCATCTTCATAAATGGTTGACTATAGAAATCATCAAAAGTTCCACACCTCATTGACATGCATGCATGAGTAATTTCCATACTAAGATATCCCCCCAAAGTAGTGACCCACTTTCTAGGAAAGAGAATCTCCCATGCATCTGGTACATTGATCACTATCACATCCATCTTGATATCAATGTGGGGCTATGCAACCAAATGTACTTCTAGGTCTTTGATAAGACCATAACATTTGATCACCTTTGAATTAATATCTCATACATTTCCATAATTCCTTGTTACTTTCAAACCCAACTATTTCATAACCTTCAAAGGCATCACATTTGTCGAGGCCCTAGAATCAAACATGCAGTTATTTATACACAAACCATTGATTCCCAATGAGATGAAAATGGGTGGGCTTTGATCCTTCGTGTTTCCAAGTTACATAGTATTTAATATAATGGGTTTATTTTCAACCCATATTAAATGTTTTAAAGCCTTAATGAATTCTCATTTTTTAGAGGGAATCTTGTACATCTCAACCATTGGGACAACTATGCTCATATTTCCCATACTTTGAAAATCAACACTCAACTCAACATCTTCCTTCTTATGAATAGGTTGTGAGAGTAAAGATTCAACTGGTGGTGGAGGAGGTGGAGGCACTTTGTTAACTACTCAAACTGATGTCACTGGGGCCTTTTTCCTTCTTGAGTAAGTTAAAAATTATCTCTTCCTAAGACTTTCTTTGGATTCCTCTCCTATTTGACTAAAGATATCAAGTCTAGCCTGTATCTATTTCTTCTTCTTTCTTTCCTCAGGTTTCTCCTCAATAATATTGTATCATTCTTCAGAAATCATCATGAAGTTTTTGTTAGTAAAATTCATGCAATGAACATGATCAATATCTTCTTGACCTATTCGTATTGGACAATGAACCTCCCAATGAGGTTCTTCACAAGGTAAACTTCAAGGTATCCCTTCCAAGTTAATCATCTCAGTAGGTGTCAAAGTATATGGTGCCTTTGTTTCTTCCTATGGTCTTGGTCTCCAACCTATGTTCCCCTTATACAGAATATTGAATTGCAGACTAGAAACATTATGTTGATGGGTTCTTTCCAAGTTGGTTACCCTATTCATAATTTGATTCTAATTTTGAAAAATTTGGGTACTCAACTGATCCATCTTCTGAGACAAAGAAATGATTGGATCTTGCACACACATGGCACTATCTTGAGTCTTTTATTTTGTTTCTATCTTGGCCCAAGGAAACTGAAAAGGCTCGACCTTATAGATCAATAGTTTCTCTTCGATTCATACTGAATATTCCCTTTCCTTGGTAAAATTTTAATCCATATATTCCTTTAATATAAATCCAAATTCTCCTTCAAAGGCATTGATGTATAGGATAACGACTATTTCTTCTATTGAATATAATTCTTTTGGAATTTGTTTGAGAAAATTATTGAATTTGGCATCAAACTCTTTCATTGTCTCATTTTATTTTTTCTTAATCTAATTGAATTTGATCAACAACATTTCATTGTCCCTTTTGGTTCCCCATATCTTCCAAAAATATTACTAGAGCGTCAAATGTTCATATTCCTCCATCGAGAAAATTCTTGAACCACTTCCATGCATCTTATATGAAAGAGGAAGCCAACAGATTCATAGAAACATCTTCTTCATTGGGGATTATGGGGTTTTAGCCAAAGGAATCTAGATATAATCTATATATTCTTCATCAATGACAACATTGTTTCCAATTAACTTGGGTAACCATTCACCAAAATTATTAGGCATATCAAGAGGATACCTTGGATATGGTTCATGGTCAATGGCTTGTAGAAATTATCGGTCGAATATTTAGTAACCATTGGGGTAAGAGGAAGGATTCACTGAAACAAGGTTTTGAAAATAGGTGAGTTATGAGGAGGCCTTTGTCTATATACATATGAAGGGTTGAATATTATATCGAATTTGGGTTGAGTGTGTTCAACACTAAGGTTCTTTGGATGTGGAGTTTCCAAATGAAATTTATAGAAATTTCATGAAAAGGTTTGAGGGTGAATTTCCTCAGTGGATTCGTCAGGAAATATACAGATAAAGGATTTGGGGAAAGATTTCATAATGTGTTTTTGTGTTTAGAAATGATTCTAAATCATCCTTGTAAATGACACCAAAAATGTCATCGCACAAACTATCACTTGGGAAAAGCCAACCACAAGGGTCATTAGTGAGACAAAACTGGGAGTAAGAACCATTTTAACCTTAGAAAATGCTCCCCTCATTTTAGTGATGGATAAATCCAACACATAGGAGGCTTCCTAGGTGACTTCAAGCGAATGGAGGGAAATGAGAAAATGGTTTTGAAATATCCTTGTTTTGATCAGTTGAATAAGGTGGCTAGGGCATGCATAAAGAAGGCTTGGCAGAGGAAATAAGGTAAGTTGGGATGTCACCTGCAAAACCATTGTTAGTATAACAATACAAAGACAAGATATCATGAAATAATTCTAAGAAAAACTACCAACTCAGCAAGTAAGGCTTGATATCATAAGATTGCAAAAAACGAAAGGTTATAACAATAATGAATAGAATGTAATAACCACAATATTTCACCATCAAAATAAGCAAGTAATGATATTAGACAAAATCCCTTAACAAGTATATAATTATCTAATACTTAAACAATTGTTTTGACAGTTAGAAGTGATGGAAAATGAATCTTATCAACAATATATAACATCCCTAAAGGTTGTAGCAAAAGTTTACTACAACAACAAGAAATCACCGTTAACATTAGAAAATGAATTGTTGGCATAGGCCTTAACCGTATAAGAGAATGAATTAAAAAAAATCTAAGAGAAATGGTGGTGTCTAAAGACATCGTTGCATTGAAGCACAGGCATGTTGCATGAGAGTATAAATATATCTCTCACTGATGATATCGATCACAAGGATCATATATAAATAAGTTTTGGTCATGCAACAAACCAACAATCTCGGGTGGATTCAGTTTCACCTATCCATAAAACACGGATCAGGATCCTAAGTGGACATGGTCGACCATAAATTTCATTGTTCATCGACCCAAAGAGTTGTTCGAACCACTTAACCGAGAAGGTGAGGCTTATGATGGAACCGCATGTTCCAACACCACCCTGTAAACTCAAATTCGAGGAAAACAAATTTACATAGTTGTCCCCACTGATTTTATTCTGATTCCAAAATATAATCACAAGATGGTACACCAACTCTCCTAAGGATGTATGATCACCATAAACACAGATCAAGGAAAAAAAAGGTAGTCATCCATTGCAAACTAGTTACAAAATTTGTTGTCCAAACATGGTCCCAATTAATCAATCGACTAGAAAACAAGAGAGCACCAGCTAGTCAATGAGTCAACTAGACAAGAAACACACCAATGTAATCATTTTTTTTCAATATTGCAATAGTCTCTACCATTCTAGACAGTCTATATATCAAAAAATTCTTGTATCAGGTACAAAATCATATGCATAGCTCCCAAAAACACAGTCAAACATGGTTCAGTCAATTTTAACAAGTCCAAGTACATCAGTTTGGTTTATACATCAACAAATTCAATTACTTCCCCCCTTAAACACACCTGAGGGATCAAAACATCATCAATAAATCTTCGCCGAAACACTAGTCGACAAACAATAGCTAGTTAAAACTCATAAAAAAAAATACATGGTCAAAAAACTTCCAGATGACTGTCATATCTAGATGAGTCTCAGTCGACCAATATCCCAGTTGAACTCCAGTCGATTTTCATGTCGAGTTGATCCTTGTTCTACCTATGCAAAGAAATCAATAATGGAGATGTGTGTTGCACGACTGTACAATTGACAAAATAAAATGATAGGAACTCAAATATCCAATTAGATGCACCCATGACCACTCATCAATCCAACCACAGTCTATCATGGTTGTTAATATGGGTCCACATATATGTCTTTCATGTCTCTTCTTCAAAGATCGAAAAGCATAATTTCCATTATTTTGATTTCTATGGAGAGAATGATGATGAGGAACATAGTTTTGTGTTGACTGGTCAAGAGATATAGGATTAGGGTTGGGTGTACTCTCAAGAGAAGAAAAACCCGGTATATCAGTAGAAAAAACATTCTCAAATTCTGGGACAATTAGTTCAGTACAATTAGCAGTAAATTTCTCTTCCAACAAATTAATTTGAACTCCACCTGCAACAAATAAAACTTCCCCTGTTGTAGCAAGGTCAGCTGTAGGCAAGGAGGAAATAACTCCATCATATCCAAGACATGTTCTTGGTTAATTCATCCTGGGTGTAATAGGAACAACAATATCCTATCCATTCTTCACAAGTCCTTCTCTAGTGTATCCCATCTTGTTGAGTAGTTAGGACCATATTCTTGTAGTGTTTTTTTCAAATCTAGGAGATACAACACAATTATTAGTATGAATTAATAAATCAACAACATATTTATTACAAATAGTATTAGGGGGTGGAGAAGAAATGGGTGATCTTGGAAGCTCAATGACATCAGTCTTATTTTGAGCATTCTTCTGTACATTTTGCAGTAAGTGAACTTATTCTTCAATATTGTGTTTTCAATCATGTAAGCTTTAAACAGTCTCATCCCCCATAGTTAGTTGCAACAATATGGAATCATAATATTCTCTTACTTCATGATATTTGTATAACATATGGTTGTTATATTCTTTAGGCGGAGAAACTTCTTCATGAATCTCATTGATGGAGGCCTGTAAGCGGGAAACCTCACGAGTTAGCTGGGTATTTTTTTCCGTCAACTAGTTGATTTCCATGCCCAAGGTAGGATTTGTTGTATGAGGAAGATCTTTCACTTCTTCCTCAAAGTATTCAAGAAGGTCGAAATTATCCTGAAATTCAATTGCAATATTCTGGAAAAGCTTTCCATGGCATTTCCCATGACAATAACCCTCCTGGATTGCTCAACCACAACAGTCTGAAACATGTTTTCTGTAGTCTTCAACTGATTTTTCAGTTCTCCATTTTCTATCTTCAAGGCATCATTTTCTTCATTAGAAAGGGTTTTCACCTCCTTCATAAGATGATAGAAAATATATTTTTTTTTTCCAAAATCATCCACCAACTCTTAAAAAATTGTTTCCATTGTCTATTCTAGGTCAAAATTTTCCTAGATTTCTCATCAAACCACTGCAAAAGGTTGGTTTGAAAGAGGGAAACCTCATCTTCCAACTAAGTATGGGATTTATTTAGTTCATTCTTTAATCATTGATTATCAGTTTGTAACTATGCAACAAATTTTTGCAAGTTAGTGACATTTGTGTGAAGTCAGTTGTGAGATTCTTCTAAGGTAATGACCTTATTCTCACAAATCTTTTGCAATTTTTGAAGCACCGAAAATTCGTCTTAATAAAACATGCCCATGATTTATGGATGGAAAGCTCCAAGTAGTAAATATGAAAAATAAAAGGGTAAATGAGGAAGTGATCGCAATAAGAATTCGGGCTTCAGCAGTCGACTTACACCAATACTAGTCGATCATGTAAAGTTGGTTTTGGCCTCGCAAATAACCCAATAGTTGACATAATCATGATGGTATGGCACTAGTAGCTCAATAAGTATGTGGAATCATGATCATTCCAGTCGACAAGTTTCAATCTGGTTGGTTCGAAATCGAATATGTAAACTGAAAAATTTAACAAGAGACAAGTGGAAGTCGAAAACATTTTGGTGATATTGAATCTATATGGATTCAGTCGAGTCAATCAATGCGGGCACTAGGAATCCATGAAATCTAGGTCGATTGAACTTATAGTAAAAAATCATTCAATATATCATTGTATCCCCAACAAAGTCGGGTCGAGTAGAGTGTTGAAGTCAAAGGTGCATCAAAGTCGAACCTCCATATAGTGGGTAGCAAGAACAAATGGGACAAGAAAATGGATGAAATTTGTGAGGGGTTTGTTGAGTCCTCCTTCACATTAGGTTCATGAGTTTATTCTTTCACCTATTGAGTGTCCTTTTCACTCGTCAAATTTTGGATCACGTGACTAGTCGGTTGAATTCCACTCTTCTACATGTCTCACTTGTTGAGTCGACCCATAGTCGGTTGAGTGGAGTAGTGGTTAATCCACATCAATTTAGAGAAAGAGTAATTTGAATCTCCACGTGAGAAAGGTTCTCAGTCAATTCTCTTCCTCACTCGGCCAATGTATCCTTGGTCGAACATGTGTCAAACCCCTTCCAATGAGTAAAACGACAACCCATGAAAACAAACCAACAACGGTTTGAAAATTTGGTGTCGAGAAGAAAACCAAATCAAACCAACTTTAAATCTCATTCAATTGAGGGAATAACCCATAAAACACAAAAAAATAGGGTTTCTACATCGCAATAACCCACGATGGGAAAAATATACTAGAAAAGGGTATTTAGTTCTGAAAAACCCATTACTTAATTGAAAAAAATAGATCACAACTTCACCATTGTCTTAATACCATTTTCATTCTCTATGAACCCGAGATCACAACCAACAACTGTGATACCATGTTGTTACAAGAAGTAACCACATAGAAGAATGTATCTAAGAGAACTGGTGGTGTCTAAATGCATCATTACACGAAAGAAAGAGTATGCTCCATGAGAGATGAAATAGATCTCCTGATGATGATAGGTTGATCACGATGATCATCTATAAATAGGTTATGGGCATGGACCAAACCAATAATATTGGGTGGAGTCAATTGCACATGTCCATAAAACATGGATCTGGGATCCTAAGTGGACATGGTCAACCATTCATTTAGTCGTTCATCGACTCGAAGAATTGGTCGACAAACTTAAATCACAAGGTGAGGTTTATTATGGAACCACGTGTTCCAACATCAATATGCCAAGTTATATCCCTTGAGTTATTGATCAATATCCAATAATTAGACAACAACTTTCCCTGTGAATTATCAAGTAAATTGAAATTTATCAGAAAACTTTATGCATCCCTAATGGATGCATATTTAATTTTATAACATTAGCAAGAAAATTAAGGAAATTCCACAATGTTGTTGCATCAATAGTTTTGTTAGGGCATTAGAAATCGAACAAGAGATAGAATGATTTCAAAAGATCAATTATCACGTTTATCAATGAAATCAATGCCTTATATTCAAAGGGTAAATGGAGTGAAAGGGAGAAGCACAAGAAGGTAAAATATCAAAGATAAATCTAGGAAAAAAGATCAAGATAAGTCTTAACAATCTCTAGATTTATGTTTCCCTAGGATGTCTACCAAGAGAATCCCAATGATTTCCTTGTAAATGTTTTATTTCCTTCTAGATAGCCTTTTGCAAGATCTTGGGAGAAAGAGAACGATGCCTTAATGGAGTATTAACAATCCTTAGGGTGTTCATTATACAAAGGACTAGGTTTAAAGGAGTCTTAACAATATTTAGTCAATCCTTTTGCAAAGCAACAAGGGAAAATTAGGGCTTTTAGGGTTTTGAAGATAACCTTGAACAATGATAGTATGCAAAATATCAAAGTAGAAGAGAAAACAACCACTTACAACCACTCAATGTTGCAAATTAATCCGTAGAAACACCTTCCAACCCACAAAATAGCTTCCTCAAACCCAAAAGATCACCTCCAAGCCAAATCACAGTCTTTTTCCATTTTTCAAAAGAAGAAAAGAAAGTGGAGAAAAAAATGTTTAGAGATAGATAAGTGTCTCCAATGATGAGTTATCAAAACAAAATGAATTGACTCTTATTTATAGAGGAATCCCAAGTACAATTTACAATTAGATCCATAATTTTAGGGTAAAAATGTATTTTACAATGAAAATAGGAAAGTCAAGCTCAAGAATAACCAATATAATGAAAAATAATTATAAAAATGCCTCCAACATCTCCTCAAAGGGAAAATCATAGGGAAATATTCCTCCAAAGGCTAGGGATGTAACTTCCTTGGCCACCCACAGCCAGACTATGATACATGACAAAACACTTTCATTCTCTCTGCAAAACATATTGTAACATACCCAGCATCCAACTGAGCTATGCCACATAAATTTTTTGAACTGCATGCAATTAAAATAGATACACACATAACACTTGTGGATATATATATATATAACGCAAATAGACAAATACATATGTAAATGCACAGATTCACACTGAAATAAAAGTAAACGTATACATGCATCATATACAAGAAATACCCATAAATATACAGACAGTTATAACCACACATAGGATAAACCCCTAAAAATAAACACATAAATAATAATGCATCATGTAAATTTATCAAACAATTGACACTTATCTTGGTAAGAATATCACCAACTGCGAGAAGACCTTCCATGAACCTCCCAACCTTAGATCATGCTACTCATCACTCTCAGTAGTGGGTCACCCCCGAGCTGGGACTAAACTCCACCTGGGTAAAGGGACAATAGGAAAAACTCCATCACAGGTACCTACTCAAACTAATATCCTATAGTCCCTCATTCCCCACATGCCTGTCCCACCCCAGGAAGTGTTCCCCTTCTCTGTTCAACATTCCTTCAACTGACCCACTTCTTTTCTAGGCTTCAGCAACAGGCCAGAAAAGAAGTCTCAGAGCTCTGTAGCTACATTTTATCACCTTCAAGAAATCAATTCCCAACAATTCTCTCACCCAGATAATTGCTCATGGGCCTGAAAACCTGCCTCTTGAATATCCGACAGGCCTGAAAACCCGCTTCTTCAGTCCAGCTCCCAAGCTAACCAACTACACAAATGAGTATGGCTATGGATACAGGTTTAGGTACAGTGACATGAAGGTATGGAGGTCAACTGACTGAGTGAGTGAAATCTCATGGAATGGATTCCTGCATGCTCAAATAATGGGAGGAGTGATGGGAAGAATGATGGAAAATTAACTAAGTCTAAACAATAGTTATGCATGTCCCCAACTTGACATTTGTCATGTTGGGAGATACTTTGGCCCACTTGTCCCCAACTTTGGAACTTAGGATAAAATAATTATCCATACTTTATATTTAAGAAATATTAATATAATATTTCTTTTTAGCTTAAGCTCCCTACCTTAGCCATTTTCCTTAACTTTTATCTCCCCCCTTTCCCTTAACTAGTGGAGTTTAGTCCCCCATACGTTTTTATCGTGGTTGGTCTACGCACATCGATGTATTTTATATTAATGCTGAGAAATATACAAAAGTAGGTGCACTGACCTTTATCATCTAGTCTCTCTGGCCTAATAATCACAAAAATGGCTCACGAGCCTATAAAAAACAACATATAGACAAGGATCCTTGGCGTCAAAGTCACGCGCACTTAAGTTGTTGTGCACGGTATCCTGGAATGTGCACACTTCCTCATTTTACTTTGTAGTACATTCACGCACTATGCAATGAAAGGTGCATACAAAATTGATATCAAACAACTCATCAGATTAAGTACATTTTCATTTACAATACAATTAGATTCGGCCTATGGATATTACAATCCCCTCCCCTTATTTATGCACTTTCCTCAGTGCATTATGTACTTGTACACAACAAAATTTCAAAAATCCCCAAAAAGATGTGGGTATTATGCCTGCATTGCATCCTCATGCTCCCAAGTAGCATCCTCATGACAGTACCAGGTCCATTGGACCTTTATAATCCCTAAGGCTTGATTCTGGAGTTGTTTTATTTTCTGGTTCAGAATGCATATCGGATGCACTTGGAAAGTGCCTTCTTGCTCCACCTAGATCACATTCCAATCAATAACATGATTAACATCAGGTATGGCTTTCTTGAGCAAGGATACATGGAATACATTATGAATAGACATATATGAAGGAAACATAATCATATAAGCTACTGGACCAATCCTCTCTAGGATTTCAAATGGCCCACAATAGCGACCTACCAACTTTGAACAATTTCCCAACTTCAGGGAACTTCTGTTGACTTTCACTTTAAAAAATACATGGTCCCCAACTTTAAATTCCCTGTGTGTTATGCCTTTATCATCATATCTTTTCTGCCTGTCTTGGGAAGCCTTTAAATTTTGTTTTATTTTCAGTATTTTCTCCTCCATTTCCTTAAGTAAATCTAGTCCAATCACTGCTCTATCTGTTGGGTTATCCTAGCTTACCAGTGTGTTTCACTTTCTGCCATAAAGTGCCTCAAATGGCCTCATCTTTAGAGATGCTTGGTACCCATTGTTATAAGAAAAATCTACCAAGTGTAGGTAGTCTTCCCATTTTGATGTTTTATCCATCACATGCATCCTCAACATATCCTCAATCACTTGATTCACCCTCTCTATTTGTCCATCTGATTCTGGATGATAAGTTGTGCTAAAATTCAAATTTGTTCCAAATCCATTAAATAAGCCTTTCCAAAATTTTGAGGTAAAATTTGGATCTCTGTCAAACACAATTATCTTGGGTATGTCATGTAATCAAGCAATTTATTTCATATAAACATCAGCAATGTTGGTTGCCTTGTGAGTGAGATTAACTGGAATAAAATGGGCAGCTTTAGTAAGCTTATCCACCACTACCATGATAGAATCATGTTGCTTGTTTGTTCTGGGCAGTTTGGTGATGAAATTCATTGCTACAACTTCCCATTTCCACTCAGGAATGGGTAATGGCTACAACAAACCAACTGGGTGTCTATGCTCAACTTTTACCTTTTGACATTCTAAACATTTGGCAATAAAATCTGCAACTTCTTTCTTCATGCCCGACCAATAATATTGGCCCTTGACAGCTGCAATAGTTTTCTGATAACCCGGGTTCCCAGCATAAGGTACATTATTCATTTCTCTCAATATCATATTTTTCAATTCCTGAGAATTTGGTACATAAATTATGCCCCTGTAAATGAGAATTTCATCATTATCTAGCTTGTATTCTTCAATTTTCTGTTGCAAATTACCTTGTTGTAATTTTTCCACTAACTCCTTGTACTGCAAATCTAATTTTGTAGCCTCTAAAAATTATGGGTTTCAAATCTGATTGGTACATGCTAATGGATGTAGCATGCAATTCATGCACTCTTCTATTGAGTGCATCAACCACTTTGTTCTCTTTCCCCTTGATATGCTTTATATCAAAGTGATATTCACTTAGAAATTCTAACCATCTATTTTTCCTAGCATTTAGAGTTGGCTGATCAAATAAATATTTCAGACCATTATGGTCTGTCCTCATCTCAAACCTTTTCCCCATGAGGTAGTGTCTCCATTTCCTCAAGGCATGCACTATGGCTTCCAACTCCAAGTCATGAGTGGCATCATGTCTTTCATGCCCCTTCAACTTCCTTGATTCATAACATATAACAAAACCATTTTGAGTGAGGACTCCACCAAGTACTTATTTACATGCATTTGTGCATACAATGAAGTCTTCATTTGGGTCTGCAATCCTTAGTATTGGACCACTTGTTAATAATTGTTTCAAGTGTTGGAAACTATTTTCACAATCCAATGTCCACTGAAACTTCACACCCTTCTTTTGTAAGGAAGTGATTGGGTGTGCAATCTTTGAGAATCCTTCAATAAATATCATGTAGTAGCCTGCAAGGCCCATGAATGATCTGACCTATGTTACATTATTTGTCGCTGACCATTCTCTAATGGCTTCTATCTTCTCAGTATCCACTGTTATTCTATCCTTTGAAATCATATGTCAAAAATAATGAATTTGTTTTTGATAAAATGAGCACTTGCTCAATTTGGCATACAACTAATGCTCCCTTAATACTTGCAACACAATCCTCAAATGATTCTCATGCTCTCCTTATGATTTAGAATATATACGGATTTCATCCAAAAAGACAATTACAAACTTGTCTAAATATTCTCGAAAAACACCATTCATTAAGAACATGAAAACAACTAGTGCATTTGACAACCCAAATGACACCACTGTGAATTCATAATGACCATCCCTTGTCCTGAAGGAAGTCTTGCTAATATCTTCCTCTTTAATCCTTACTTGATGGTATCCTGACCAGAGATCTATCTTTGAAAATATATTTGCATCCTTCAATTTATCAAACAGATCATCAATCCTTGGCAGAGGATACTTGTTCTTTACAGTCACTTTATTCAACTATTTGAAATCACTGCACAATCTTAATGTCCCATATTTCTTCTTCATGAACAAGACTGGGGAACCCCGAGGTGACACACTTGGGCGTACATACCCCTTCTTCATAATTTCTTGAAGCTGCATTTGCAACTCCTTCAACTCTGGTGTACTCATTTTGTAAGGAGTCTTTGACACTGGAGCTTCTCCAGGCATTAAATTTATAGAGAAATCAATATCTCTCTTCGGGGGTAGTCCCGGTACCTCCTTGAACAGATCTTCAAAATCTTCCAGGACTGCATGATATTCCAAATTTGGCACCTTATCTTTAGGTGTCTCGTCCATATGAGCTGCAAATATTTGACACCCTTTTACGTAACACTTCTTCAGCTGCAATGCTGAAATTTCTCTAATGGTTACTTCCCTGGGAATTTCCTGCACTCTCCTCAGGTTCCCTTCCTCATCCAAGCAAGTAAAGTCTTTGTTATGAAAATCTAGGATAGCATGATGTTGATACAAAAAATTCATCTCAATTACATAGTCATAAGAACCTAAAGGCAAGATGTTCAAATTTTCCCAGGTGTTCAGTCCATTCATGACCATAAGACATGAATGAACCATTTCATTAACTTTTATTTTGGCTCCGGTAGCCAGCTACACCAACCAATATTTTCCATGCTTTCTTCTTGGCAAATGCAAACGTTCCACCATCTTAGGATCTATATAACTATGACTAGCTCCTGAATGAATTAAAATAGCAATGGTTTGGTTGTTGATAATACCTTCCATTTCAATCATATTTGACTGATACTCTATTTTCTTATTGTTCAGAGCCGTAGAGATCCTTGGTACATTTCTGCCCATGTCCTCCACTATTTCAACTTGTTGTACATTGTGAACAGTCCTCACTTTTTCACCTCTGTGAGGACAATCTCTGAACATATGATCTCCTTTACAACCCCAACATTGTATAGGTGGATTCCTTGGCCTTTGACCTCTTGCCTCAATCGTTTTGGTTTCTCTAGAAGTTGGATGTCCCTGAGTATTATTTCTAAAGAATGGTGGCTTAGTTCCTTTTTTCCTCTGATCCATCTTGAATTTATTTTTGTCTTCCCAAGGTTTTTGGAAAGTTGGCCTTGTTTTTTGCTGATCATATAGGAATTTATCTCACCATATGGTTTCCTCCAATGTCTTGGGATCACCATACTGTATTTTGTCACTGATAAATGGTGGCAATACACTCAAATACCTATGAATCTTAACTGTCTCATCCTTGATGAAAGAGACATACTTCGGTAGTTCTAAAAACCTTTTCTCATATTCATCTATGGTCATACTCCCAAGCTTGAGTTCAAAGAATTCTTTCATTTTCTTGTCATAGTATGTCTTAGTCAAGAATTTATTCTCAAAATACTTCTTGAATTCTCTTCAATTAATACTTGTCTCTTTAATCTGTTGCACCTACACAAGCTAATCCCACCACATGGATCCCTTTTCCTTGATTTGATAGATGAAAATTCTACCTTCTTCTTGAGAAGAATAATTATGCAATGGAAAATACTTTCTCATTCCTAGCAACCATGTCTCTGCATCTTCATCCTTCTTGTTCTCACCATCAAATGTAGGAGGTTTGATTTTGTTCATTTCTCCTCATAGCTCATCCTCCTTAGACCTATTATGCTTCCTGACAGGGGATGGTCTTGAGTTGTTGTGTACCCTCTTATTGGAATGCATCAGTGAGTGATGGTGATGTATTATAACACTTCTTTCTCTTCTTTTCTCATCAGGAGACCTGTGACTTCCTGATTTGCATGAGCCACTCTCCTTATCCAATTTATTTTATATTATGTTCAAGATCTGCATTAACTTCATGTTGAATTCATCATGTTGATCCGTGGCTCTCATAAGCCTTTCATTATCATCTTTATGTATTTGGACATCCTTCTGTAAATTTTTAATAGTCTCTACCATATTCATGTTTTCATCCCTTCCTTCTCCATGTCCATTGGAGTTTGTTCCTTCAATGCCCAAATGGACTTCCATCCCTATGATCTCATCTTCTAGGCTGTAAGTCCCCCGTGCCTCTTCGATTAATATGGAATCTATGTTGATCTTATTCTGATCTAGTTTTTTTTAACTCTGCAAAATGTGCAGACAACAAAACTTTGTCAGGCTAACTGTTTCAACAATATCATGAAAATATGAACCATTCTAGTTCAATAATATATCACAACTATTTCTTCTTATTTCCTAAAAAATTGAATGCCCGGATCAATTTTATGGGTGAATATTTATATTCCAATGTCCAAGACCTTTCCAACACCTTCTCCCATGCTCAGTTCCGAGTCTTGAGAAGAAAGTTATGGTTATTTGAAATTTGCCCATTAATTTTTCTGTTCACATTTCAACTTGGCGCAACTCTACGCTGTAATTATGCATTTTTGCACCTACTCCTTTGGAATTTTCATAGAAGATGAATTGGGTTTCTTCATAAACATATTATGGACACTCTTTCCAAGTTTCACCTCTTTCTGGGTTATGGGTTGCTAGTTGCAGTCTGCTGAAGTTCTAGACCAATTCGTGTTTTTAGTCTAGAATGCTACAAGTACTGTATTTTCCAACTTGAAATTTTTTAACACACTCATAAATTTAATTGAGCTCTGGGACTATATTCTATGGTTTAATAGATTTCCATTGACTACTCATGCGCCTCAATCTGATTCCGAAGTAGAAAGTTGTGGTTCTTTGAATTTAGTTGGGTCTTAAACTTTACCCTCCACTGTTTGTGCTGTAACTTTCTGATAAAAGCTCTGCTTGACGAACGATTTACACAATTAGAAAGATCTCTCAGAGCTCTTTTATTTGAGTTGAAAATATAGAGTGTACCTTGGTACACTTTGTTCTCGTGGTTTTTTCGTTGCTAAAAACTCTCTTAAGGGCCTCAAAAAAATGCTACAAAAAGATGACGTTCAAACAGTATAAAACGTCACGGAAGATTGTTTTTTTTATGCTATTGTTCACCATCAAAACAACTTCGCACGCACAAATTTCAACTTGTACACCCATATTTAGCATGCACAACAACACCACAAGGTAATTCGTGCTCCACGCACCTATAACCACTGTGGATCCCTTCTCTGTCGCGCTAATAACTAACAGGCACTACTTTTGTGTCGCACACCAATATCCACTGCGCGGAGTTTTGGTTCTTTCACTATTACCTGTTGCGCGCAATTTTTGTATCGCGCAATTATATTTCATGCAAATTTCACTCTACGCGTTGTACCATGCCAGAGTTTAGTACGCCCCCACTGTGTACCAGTACTCTATGCTCACCATTAACTAAACTGTCGCGCGACAACATACCCCACATTGTGCGCACACCAACCAAACTCCTCTGCGCTCTGCCAATACTGTGCACACCACACGCGCCATTATTATGTGTTTGTACACCTTGCACACCTTATTACGTGTATGCACACCGTGCAATGCTAATATTTAGTGTGCGCACCTGCACACCAACATTTTGTCACAAGGCGCCAAATTTTGGCGCGCGCACCCGCAGGCTAACATTTTTCCGCGCAGTACCAAAATTTAGCGTGTGCACCAGCACGCTAATATCTTGTCACGCAGTGCCGAATTTTTTACATATCACAATATTTTTACAGCGTGTCATGCATTTTTAGTGCGCCCACCTATGCACATTCATTTTTATGCGCATCAATTTCTCGTGAATTCCGCTGCAAAAATTGGGGCTTTTTCCTAACCTTTTTCCCCAATTTACCATAGACATTTTGCAACCACGAAATTCATTCAATTTCACCCCAATAACACCAATTCAACCTCTGTAACACCAAACCGTTGTGGTTTGACATTTCTGAAATGAATTTACCCAAAATCAATTCACGAATTGAGAATTTTATTTACTAATCTTGCTCCATCTATCACGGCTTCACTGTAACTTCAAATTCGACCAATTTCAGGTCTTAATTTTATAGAACATATATTAAAACAATAATATCTCACCACTTGGTCGAATTTTTCCATTTTCTCATGAATTTAACAGAAATTGGGGCTTTTCCCAATTCTGCGTCGTTGCTTCTAAAATTTATCATGGACGCTCTGTGACTTGAAATCTGGCCACTTCGAAATCAATCCTCTGTGAAATTTCACTTCAACTCAGACTTTCTCGGCCCATCCAGCCTCGGTGTTGAAAACTGAAGCTCTGATACCATATTGTAACGTCCTCGGTCACCCTCGGTCGAGCCACGATACATGAGAGAATGCTTTCATTCTCTCTGCGGAACATACTGTAACATACCCAACATCCAACTAAGTTGTGCCACATAAATTTTTTGAACTGCATGCAATTAAAACATATACACACAGAACTCTTGCGGAAATATATAAATATATATATATATATATATATATATATATATATATATATATATATATATATATAACATAAACAGACAAATACATCTGTAAGTGCACAGATTCACATTGAAATAACAGTAAACGTATACATGCAACATATATAGGAAATACCCATAAATATACAAATAGTTATAACCACACATAGGATAAACCCATAAAAATAAACACGTAAATAATAATGAAACATGTAAATTTATCACAAAATTGACACTTATCTTGGTAAGAATTTCACCAACTGCATCTAGACCTTCCACAAACCTCCTAGACTTAGACCATGCTGCTCATCACTCTCAGCAGTGGGTCACCCCCGAGCTGGGACTAAAATCCACCTAGGTAAAGGGATTCCTAACCAGGCTAATGGTTCATGGACAACAGGAAAGACTCCATCACAGGTGCTTATTCAAACTAACAACCTACAATCTCTCATTCCCCACTTTCCTGTCCCACCCCAGGAAGTGTGCCCCTTCTTTGCTCAACAATACTTCGACTACTGCACTTCCTTTCCGGGCTTCAACAATAGGCCAGACAAGAAGTCTCAGAGCCCTATAGTTGCAGTTTAGCACCTTCAGGAAATCAATTCCAAACAATTCTCTCACCCAGATAATTGCTCACGGGCCTGACAACCCGTCTCTTCAATATCCCACGGGGCTGACAACTCGCTTCTTCAATCCAACTCCTAAGCTAACCAGCTACACAAACAAGTATGGTTATGGATATAGGTTCAGGTACAATGACATGAAGGTATGGAGGTATTGAGTGAGTCAAAGCTCATGGAATGGTTGCCTGCATGCTCGAATGATGGGAGGAGTGATGGAAATAATAATGGAAAATGAACTTAGTCCAAACAATATGTATGCATCTCCCCAACTTGACACTTGTCATGTTGGGAGCTACTTTAGCCCACTTGTCCCAAACTTTGGAACTTAGGATAAAATAATTATCCATACTTTATATTTAAGAAATATTAATATAATATTCTTTTTTAGCTTAAGCTCCCTAGCTTAGTCATTTTCCTTAACTTTTAGGCCCCCCCTTTCCCTTAACTAGTGGAGTTTAGTCCCCCATACTATTTTAGCATGGTCGGTCTACGCGCAACGATGTATTTTATATTAATGTTGATACATATACAAAAGTAGGCGCAATGGCCTTTAACATCTTGGCTCTCCAACCTAATAATCCCAAAACTTGCTCACCAACCTATAAAACACAACATATA
This sequence comes from Picea engelmannii, assembly GCA_009831015.1. Lineage (NCBI taxonomy): Eukaryota > Viridiplantae > Streptophyta > Pinopsida > Pinales > Pinaceae > Picea > Picea engelmannii. The sequence goes on along the minus strand of ML808644.1, from coordinate 115,374 downwards.
CACAAGGTTCCTTGGCCTCAAAGTTGTGCACACTTAAGTTGTTGCGCACCGTATCTTGGAATATGAACACTTCCTCATTTTACTGCATAGTACATGCATGCACTATGCCATGAAAGGTGCATACAAAAATGATATCAAACAACTCACCAGCTTAAGTACATTTTCATTTACATTACAATTGGGTTTGGCCTAGGGATATTACAAGGGAATCATCATCCCAAGGGTGCCATGTTATCCTCATGATCCAAAAATCAAGGAAACAATGGGGTAAGGCAACACCCTTGTGCCAAAATATCACCAAGTGCAGCCCCCCCATGTCATGTCAAGCCTCTCTAAGCATGAGGTCGTGGTCAAATAATGCAACACTCAAGAAAAAGGGGGTGAAATCATGTGTGTTTCAACATGATAAGCCTCTCTCACGAGGAATGCAATCATCCAATAGTGCAATGCTCATAATATAATCCCCCCAATAATGGGGCAACAACATCCTTCCGATGGGATTTTATGCCCCTATGAAAGCCCCTGGTGGCTTAACATCTCCATGAATGATGTGATCGAAAAAAAAAGTACATCCTCTAAGGGTCCATCAGTCATAGAGTCATCCCATGTAAATCATATTTAATACAAGAGCCACCCAAACAAGTAACATGCTCGAAGACTTTATACAATTTTCCAAATGTAAGCATGTATGGTCTCATTTCCATGGCATCCTTTGTAGAGGTTGTGTGACATCTTGAGTTACCCTTTCCTTGACAATTCCTTCTTGCAAGCCCCATTTTATGCCTTTTTCTTTATTATTTTAAAGTCCTTATTTATAGAACGGCAATCTAAACTAACCCGAAAATGATCCATTATATATATATGACCACACCAAATTGGTGTATGAGACCTCCTCCGCCCATCCATTTGACTCATAAAGTCTACAAAGGTATACATACTATACCCCCTTTGAATTTGAACGTGTATCCTCTTAGAAGGAAACACATATTCTTAACTATTAAACTCACTCAAACTGTATTATATTTAGTTTACCATCCTTTATGAGATACTTACTTCTAAAATAACATAATATTATGATAATTCACCATCTAAAATAGTCTTTTTGTTAGCATATGTTTTAAAAGTCAAATCAATCTTTTGACACGTTTTCCTAACCGATTAACATCATCTTGCATTAATTTTATTTGGAAGGCATAGTCTATTTATATTATATAGTGTCAATTAACTGAACTTGCTCATATGTTTTCTTATCAAATAAAATTTTACATGCTATAATGGTAATAATAAAAGGATATTAACCAATGGTATTTCATCATTTTAAATAACTAGTTGGAAATAAAAACGCCTTAGTAATTACTACAGAGATTCGTTTTTTTTTTAATTTTCTTTTATAAATATAGATTTTGATTACATTTATATGGACAGTATAAGTTTCACGGTTATAAACAAAAGATTAACCTATATATATAGGTGTTGTCAGCTATTTTATGAAAATTTTACAAATCTAATAATTTCTGGCTTGATTTCAAACAAGTATCCCTCAAAAAATTATTATTTCCTAAAACGTTTAGCCTATGGATATATATATGAATCTAAAATTTCAATTTTGAATATGATAAAGTGTGTCTCTTTATATAAAGTGAAAAAAAAAAAATAGTCTTTAAATTGAAACTTGACTTGGATAGCTCTCATGTTAATATATTAGTGAATTCTCGGGAATGATTAACTGAGGAACTGTGAATTTGTTTGCTTGTTCCTCCATAGCATTTGATGCGGAAGAAGGTTACAATTATAGTATAACCATTTATATATTATTTTTTAATTTAAATAAAACATAAGTCCTTGTGTAAACTCAATTTTTTACACAATTTTTAACAGATTCACCATTCTAGTAATTAATTTTATAATTAAAATTTAATTACCCAATCTAAAAACCTTCTTATTCGATTTACACTTCCTAAATTTATTTATTTGTACAAGGTCATAATTGTACAGTGACGTTCCAAATTTACCACAATCTCAACCAAACTATACACGATACAGAGCAACTTATGATCAATAGAGTCTGATTGGCTCTCGGACACCTAGCTTTGTTGAATATAAACAAAGTATGTTCGCAAATTGGCATGCACTGAATATAACAATGTACATTTATAGATTAGAGTTTTTCATGCGAAAAAAAAAAGGCATGAATTCAGTCAGATTTTCAAGGGTAGCTTGAGTTTTATATGGATCAAAGTTCTATGTATTTTTTAGTTTTATCTCAGGTGTTTTGCCCCATTTTAAACCAATCTGAATACTCCAAAAATAGATCAGGGTTTTGGATTGGACAGAAATTTAAAATGGCACAACTAGAAAACTTGCCTAAAAAATAACTAGGAAAAGAAGATTGCTCCCAATTAATCTAATACTTTAGAGATTAACATGCAACACAAAAAAATAAAGTGCAATTACAGATTGACATGGGCTGAAGATAATAATACACAATTGTAGCTTGGAATACACTGAAGATAAATAGAATACAATAGTATAATGACAATTGATGAAGAAAAATAGAGTACAAATATAGATTGGCGATCCCCAAAGAAAATAGAGTATAATTGCATAATGACAAGCATTGGGAATAAAAAGAATACATTGTTATTGGCATCACCAGAACTTATGTTTCGAAGCTATATGGAGTAAGAAATAACATAAGGTCGGAGTGCTTCTAGATTCATGTTATCTAGTCCTTGATATTTGTAAGTGTCAGTCGTCCAACACCTAAACTTGTGAATACCAGAACTGATGATATCATAAATGAATTGTAAATACTTAAATTATAATTAGCTATACAATTAAACAATCAAGAGTTATCATCAACGGTTGCTTGTTTTCTGAAATTTGAATGCGAAACTTAGCCTTGCGTCAATTGTTGAAGCCCTTTATCCACTTAATCGAGGTGTTTGCATCTCTTCGCTGAACTCTACATCAACTTCGCCTAAACAACTTTGTAATTCTTTGCCAAGTTCGTCGATTATTGGAAGACTCATTGGATACCTCCTAACCAATGCCAATGGTACTCTTCTTCTCCTATGAGCTCTCTAGTCGCAACGAGACTATACAAATCCAGCCACAATCTCTAGCTGTGAACTGTCCACTTACAAGTGCGAGGATCCCACCTCTTAATAGAATGCTCAAAGGTTTGTGGTCATTACGATGGTCTTCCAACCATAAGGCAGAATCCTCTCTCCTAACCCCAAGACCTTTCTTTTATAACCTCCCCCTATGCACATGAAATTATCAATTAAAATTTAAAAATAAATTGTTTTGTTCACTCACTTTTCTTAAGCTCCTAAAATGACTCCTAGTTGTTTCTTAGCCTTTCTTGTCTTTTAGATTTTCCCCATGATATTTCTCTTATACAATTGTTTCTCATAATTTAATAATTGTTATTTATTTATTCACTTATTTAATATGATACACATCTTTTAGTTTCGTTCTAAGTTGTTTGTTTTTCTTTAATAATTTATAGCTTGAATTATGTATTTCCATAAATTTTTATAATAAATTAATTGTTCTCTAAACATATCAAGTTTTCTAGCATAACTCTATCTATTTACTTTATCACCTTACACTTAGGTTAAATTATATGTTTCACTTTATACTATAATTTGAATTTGAAATAAAGGATATGGGTACCACAAACGCCATTCCCTTGAGGATGTATGATATATTCCAAGGGTTCCATGCGTCATGCCTTTCAAGTGCTTTTGACTTTGAGCATTGGGAATATAACACAACTAGCGAAGATTCTATTCCTCTTGTAATTGTCCCTATTACAAAACTATTAGATGTTGAGGAATAAGGAATATGCCTTATTACTGACCCCTCAGTATACCTCGTGAGTGACTAAGACCCAGTCTACCCTCACAACATCATGCAACCCTCTGAGCAAGAGTGTCCCTCACTATTCAACTCTGGTCATGGTTGGAGTGCTAGTGAGTGGAATTAGGGACATTGTTCCACCCCTCCCTTTATGCTAGTCTAGTTCTATATAACCCCGCTACTCCTTTTGTGAGTCAGATCAACAAGCATGATTCCTATCCCTCAATCCACTAAACAATTTTTAATCAAAAGTTTCCATAATCAACATAAGTCATTATCTAAAATTTCATCAATTCATTTACTCCTCGACTCATTTCAGAGTCCCAATGTCTTTTTGATGATACCCCCCTCAACCAGTCATTGAGCTTCCTCTACACTCAAGAACTCATTAGTAATATATGTACAATCATGATCATCCATAAAATAATTTCAACAAGATATAATGTGTAATTTTTCAGTTTCACATTTGATATTTTAAAATTTGATAACAATTCTAGCATTTATCATGTATTAATTAATTAGGTTGTTTGCAAGAAAATGCCCTCAAAGAATAAGTCTTTTGTCTAAAAATAATCAAGTGAAATGGGGCGTTACAAGGTGTTTATTTGAACTTAGGACTTAGGAGCGACATCAAATGGGGGCGTAGAGCTCAAGTATGGGTTGGATTTTTGTTTACCCTTTACCCTTTCGTTGGATTTTGGTCACAACCTCTCTTAGCTTTATTTATTTATTTAATTCTATCAACCATCGCTTTGGGCCTTTATTGTTAATTAAGGTTGGTTTTCATTGATATCAACCCTTGAAGAAAGTTTGGTAGTGAATTCTGGTAGAACAAAGGTTTGGGTAATGGACCCAAGGTTGTTTCATGTATAATGGTATGAGTTTTAATATATTTGAAGGTAATACTATTCTATATGGATATTACATGTCATTCCATTTCCGGTCGTATGTAGAACTTCACATAACTCCTCACGGTTAGAGAGTTATGGCAATGAGAGGTTGAAGAACCCAAGTTTGGGTAATGGACCCAAGTTTGTTTGATGGATAATGGTATAAGTTTTAATATATTTGTAGGTAAGACTATTATGTATGGATAGTACATGCCATGCCATTTCTGGTGGTATGTGGAACGTCACATAAGTCCTCATGGTTTGAGGGTTATGGCCTTACGAAGTTGGAGGACCCTCATATGTCATCTAAAAGCCCCAAAAGGTCAAAATAGTCAAAGTGATTTAAGAGATTTTAGAAGGTAAATAATAAAGTGAAGTGATGAGTGTACTATAATTCAAAATGAATACAAAATAAATTATTTAAATATTAAATTTAATGGAGAAATTAGAAGTGGGCTAACCGTAAATTAAGGAAAGTGGGCAAAGTGACCTAGAAGATGTTTCTAAGGAATATACTTGGAGAGTATAAATAAGAGGCAAGACTCTCTCATTTTACATCACACTTGAGCATATTGAATATCTATAAGTGACTAAGTTAACCAAAGGAAATCTAAGCCGAATTTTAGAGGGAAGGTGAAGAAAAGAAGGCTGGAATTCAAGGGAGGATAAATTTTTTTGATGATGCTTTCTAAGGTATGTTATTTACAGGTCATCTCACCATTTTTGCAATGAATTTTTTTCTAGAATGCTTCAAACCATGAAATTGATATGTCATTGAGGAAACATATTCAAGTATCCATGGTAAACATTTCAGCTTGTGGATTGTTGTATTTTTTGGAGTTACATTCTGTGGAAAATAGGGTTTGTGTCTAGTCCCGAGACTAGTCTAAAACAGGTGTTTCAGGTAAAAACATCATAACTTATTCATAACAGATCCAAATTCAGTAATACCAAATGTGTTGGTTAGAGCACAGTCTGTAGTATGTTTTTGTAACATTTTCATATCCATTCAACAAATATTCCATGCAGGTCATGTTCTACAAGGTCGTTCTCTAAAATAAGCCAGAATTCATCAAGGTATGTCATTTTTTCTATAAATACTTTTCTGAGAGGTTCCAAGTAGTAACACCTGGAGGAATTGCATAAAACAATCTGAAGAACATTGTCTACTATTTTCAGAACTTTATTCATTACAAGTACATAGTTATAATTATTTCATGTTAGGGTTGTTGACTAATCCCAAAATAGTAAGTGAGACTAAAGAAAAGTTTGATGAAAATGCTAGTCTCTTGTTGTGAAAGTTAAGGAAGTTTGCAGGTATGTAAACATATACACCAGGTATATTATAGAGTTACAAACCATATTTGGATGATGAAATTGATGATGGATTTTGGTTAAGGTACATGTTGGGTACATGGTTGAGACAAGTAGTTGATGAGTTGGCACATACATGAGGTGTATAGTTGATGATGTTGGTATATATTGATGAGTCATAGTTGATGAGTAGGTGACACATGATTGGTACATACTTGATACATGGTTGGATGCACTTTTTTATGATACAGGTTGGTTGGTACATGTTGGTTCATGCTTGATGCATTTTTTTATGATACAGGTTGATTACAGGTTGAGGTACAGGTTGATGCATGGTTGATGCATGGTTCAATTTTATTGGTACATTTTTACAACGATATATCTCACAGTGATAGTGTGACAGTGGTTCCATCATTATACTTCTACTTCAGGGTGGTTGGATGAGGCAAGGATAGGTGGTTGTAGCCGGAGAACATAGGGGGTTGGAGCCTCCTTCCATTTGTAGTTGGAAAACAAAGGAATTTGTTGCTTCCAATGACTGTAATTCTTCAAGACATATAAAAAAAAAACATTATGTGGTTTTCTCCTTCTTTGGGTTTCCATGTAAAATAATGGTGTATTGTGTATATGTATGATTGTTCGTTTGTTCATTTCTTATTTACTCTGCAGTTTTTGGATGATAATGATACATTGATATAACACTTGGATTATATGGTTAAAAGGGATTAAATTTCTCTATTACTGATTCAACCCCCTTCTCAGTAATCCAACAATTGGTATCAGATAAGGTTCCTTCAGAAATTAGTTTAACCACTGAAAGGTAGATCATGGAGAGAAACAACTTGTATAAAAATGGAATACCACAATTCAATGGATAGAAGTATGCATTTTGGAGCATAAAGATGAAAACATATATACAGACACATGGATTTGAAATTTGACAACCAATTGTAAATGGATACACAACACCAACAGTTCCACCAACAAATGACAAAGAAGTGAAACTCAGTCAGAATAATTCCAAAGCCAAAAATGCACTTCTGAATGGTGTTAGTGAAATGGTATTCACCAAAGTTGCACATTGTAAATCCGCTAAAGAGATTTGGGACAAACTTCAAAATATTTATGAAGGAGATTCAAAAGTCAAAGCAGGAAAGCTCCAAACTTGCAGAGGTCAGTTTGAACAACTTAAGATGAAGGAAGATGAGAATATTGCATCTTACTTCTTACGAGTTGATGAAATAGTAAATGCAATCATAGTATTGGGAGAATAAATCAAAGAATCTTTTATTGTTCAAAAGGTAGTAAGATCTCTTCCTATGAGATTTGACCCTAAGATATCAGCACTAGAAGAAAGATCAGATCTAAACTCAATAAGAATGGATGAATTACACGGAATCTTTACAGTATATGAAATGAGAACTGAACAAGAAAATCCATATATAAAATAAGCAATCTTCAAAGCATCCAAAAATTCAAAGCAAAAGGGAAGGCAAAAAAAAGAACATAGCAGCAGCAATGATGTCTCAGAAGATGATGAAGAAGTGACCAACTTTGTCAAAAGATTGAACAAGAGAATCGATGACAGGTATAGAGGTAATATTCCTCTAATTTGTTTTAATTGTGATGGTATTGTTCATTTTGCTAACAAATGTCCTTATAATAAAAAGAGAAATGATGAAAGTTACTCAAAAGGAAAACAAACATATAAAGGAAAAAGAACAACAAAGAAAGTTTTCAAGAAAATATTATGCACCAAAGAAGACATCTCATCATTAGATAAAGATGAAGTCAGTGACAGTGAGACAGAAAAAGTTTTATTTATGGCAGTAGAAGACTCTGATAAAGAAGACTCTGAAGAAGAATATGAAGAAGCCGAAGAAGAATATGAATAAGTCTAAGAAGAAATTGAAGAGGAAAAATTTGACTACCGAGAGGAATTAATGTGTTCCATATAAGTTATCAAAAGAGAAAACAAGAAAACTAAGAAACTACAAGAAGAACTAGACAAGAAAGAAGACACTCAAGATCTAAAACAAATGATCACAAATTTGAAGGTTCAAATAGAATAAGATAAAAGAACTGAAGAAGCACTCAAAGAACATCTAGAATAAAAATACGAGATCATTGAAAATTTGGAAGCAAAGATTGTCACATTAAGAAAGGATCTTCAAAAGAAAAATATGCAGAACAAGTCAAAAGTTTTCGATGAAATTATCAGCAGTAAAAAATCTCATCATGACGAGTCCAAACTTTGATACATTCAAACAGAAAAAGAATCAAGTTCCAAAACAAAAGAGCAAGAAACATCCAAAAAGATTTGCATAAAAAATCAAGGGGGATAGGAAGATCTACAAGGAAGATTACAGGGACACTCCTCCACCGAGAAGATTGATATTTCATAATCAACAATTGATAGATAAGCCTCAAGAAGAAGAAGAATTTATAAGATTACCTCCTTTGAGAAGATCTTCAACTCCCAGGTATCAAACTATATTTTTTGGTTTATGTTATGTAACTAATAATTTTGGACATGAAGCTATGAATTGCAGAGCTAAAAACAGGAACAAAGCAACTTTGAAAGTCATACACAAAGGGGTTATCCAAGAAGGCCTAGTGAAACAAAGAGAAGAAGCTACAACATGTTTGAATCTTTGAGCACTGAAGTGGAATGTTACAAATATAACAATTTTGGACACATGGGCAAAGATTGTAGAATGGCAGTCCCTCCTAGAGAACCGCAAAAGAATAACAACAGTCACAGACAGGAACCTCATAAAAGGACATGGAAAAGAAAGCAGGATCAATATAGAAATGAAGAATGCACACTCTCTTTACAAGCTAAGAAGAATAAACATGGTTGGTATGTTGACAGTGAGTGTTTAAAACACATGATAGGTAATAGAGACAAATTTCTTACATTACGAAAGGAAAGAGATGGATCGGTCTCCTTTGGAAATGATGATTCAACCAAAATCATTGGAAAAGGCACAATCAGAATTGCGAACAAGAATACAAAGTCAGAAAATTTTCTACTAGTAGAAGATATGAAACATAATATTATAAGTGTGAGTCAAATGTGTGACCAAGGTCATAAAGTTACTTTCAATTCACAAAAGAGCGAGATAAGAAAAGAAGGTTCATAAAAATTGATTGCTACAACTGCGAGAACTTCAAGCAACATATATGTGTTAAGTGAAATTGGAAATGAAAAGTGTTGTCTAGGAAACGAAAAATGAAAGTTGGCTATGGCATAGAAGAATGGGTCACATACATTTTGATAACATTGTCAAAGTCAGCAAAAGAGAAATAATTGAGAAATTCCCCAGATCACGAAACCAACCAACACTTTATGCAATCATTGTTAACAAGGAAAGAAAACAAATACTAGGTTCAAATCAAAGGAATATTCAATGACAAGACCACTGGAAATTGTGCATATTGATCTAGTTGGACAATACAATAAAGGGCTTAAAATGTGAGAGATACTTTGTTTTCTTATTTTATGATTATACAATAATGACCGTAGTTTGATTTCTCAAGAATAAGTCATAAGCTTTTGAAAACTTCAACATCTACAAGGAAATGGTTGAAAATGAAATGGATTAAAAAGTCAAATGCTTGAGATCTGATAATGGAGGAGTTAACTTTAAACAAATTTATGGACTACTGCAATAGTCATGGAATAAAAATGAAATTCTCTGTTGCTAAGACACCTCAACATAATGGAGTTCTTGAAAGAAAGAACAAGACAGTACAAAAAATGGCTCTAACAATTATAATGGATTCCAAATTGATAGATATATTTTGGACACAGGCAGTGAATACATCATTTCACATTCAAAATAGACTAATGATCAGAAAAAACACTGACAAAACTCCTTACGAGCTAAGGAAAGGAAGACCAAATGTAAATCACTTCAGAGTTTTTGGAAGCAAATGCTACATCAAAAGAGAAGATGGTAGAATGGGAAAGTTTGACTCTTGTGTGGACAGAGGAGTACTTGTTGGTTACTCAAGTACAAGAAAAGCATGCAAGTGTTACAACCTGAGATTGAACAAAGTGGTGGAAATCATCAACGTAACAATTGATGAAACATGTAGACAAGAATTGAAGGAAGAAGAAAATTAATTAATGGAACAAGTTTATGAAGAAGAAACAAAAGATGAAAAAGAATTCGAAGACGAAGAGGATCCAACAGAAACAGAAGATAAAGTTCATCAAGTAACTCCAAAAACACCTACCAGATGAGTATAGAAGAATCATCTTTCAAATCAAATTATCATAAACAAAGATGCAGGAGTTGAGACTAGAAGAAGAATCTGTTCACCAGAACAAACACACTTAGCACTCACATCTACGATTGAACCAAACTATTTTGAAGAGGCCAGCAAGGATGAATTTTGGAACAAGACCATGGATGAAGAATTGGATCAAATAGAGAAAAATGACATTTGGGAATTAGTTCCAAAACCAAAGGATAAGAATGTGATCAGCACAAAGTGAGTATACAAGAATAAAGTGAATGAAGATGGACATGTTACATGGAAAAAAAATATATTGGTATGTAAAGGATATGCACAGGTTGAAGGAATCGACTTTGAAGAGATATGTTCCCCAGTTGCCAGAATGGAAGCAATCCTATTGTTTTTAGCTTATGCATGATCCAAACATATTAAAGTGTATTAGATGGACATAAAATTAGCTTTTTTGAATGGAGAAATTGAAGAAGAAGTCTACATTGAACAACCAGAAGGATTTTAGTTGTTAGAGAATGCAGATTATGTGTGTAAATTAAAGAAGGCCTTGTATGGTCTAAAACAGGCACCTAGAGCATGGTACTCTAGACTGGATAAATATTTACAATGGGCAAGGTTCATAAAAATAAGTGTAGACAACAAAATCTACATCAAGGTAAGTTAAGATAGTATTTTATTAATTGAATTTTATGTTGGTGATATTATTTTTGGTAGTGATGATGACATGCTAAGCCAGAAATTTGCAAAGGATATGCATAATGAATTTGAAATTCCATTACTTGGAGAACTATCCTTCTTTCTGGGACTTTAGATACGTCAAAGAAACCAAGGAATTTTTATTTCTCAACCCAATTATATCAATCAAATGTTAAAGAGGTTTGGAATAGAAGATTGCAAACCAGTTATCACTCCCATGAAAACTAGTTGCAAGTTAAGCTAAGATGATGATTCAATGTCTATAGATCAGAGGCAATATAGGTCATTGATTGGTATCCTACTATATGTGAAAACATCCAGACCAGATGTAATGCAGGCAGTTGGACATGTGGCACAATTTCAAGAAGCACCGAAGGAATCACATGTATTGGCAATGAAGAGGATTTTCAGACATCTCAAAGGAACAAAAGAGCTTGGATTATGGTATCCAAAAGGAAATGATCTATCTCTTATTGCCTACATAGATGCAATTAGGCATGTTGTATTGATGACTAATGAAGCACCAATGTATAAATGTTCTACTTGGGTGAGTATTTAGTATCATGGTTAAGAAAGAAACAATCATCAATATCTCTATCTACAACCGAGGAAGAGTATATTGCAACAGCATGTTGTACATAGGTTCTTTGGATGAAACAAACTCTAAAAGATATACAAGTTGAGCATGATGAGCCCATTCCAATCTATTGTGATAATACAAATTCCATCAGTATCTTAAAGATCCAGGTGATGCACTTCAAGACGAAGCACATTCCAATCAAGTATCACTTTCTACGGGAACAGGTTGTAGAAAAGAACATAAGAGTTGAGTATGTGGGAAAAAAGAACAAGTGACAGACATATTTACAAAACCACTTCAATGGGAAGCCTTTGAGTATCTTCACCAGAGACTCGGAGTTATTTCTACTCCAAAATGAATGCTTTTGAATGCTTATCTTATATGTCTTAGATGTACACGAGGAAGCACCATAAAGAGGATAGTTCAGTTAGGGGGAGAAGCCCCGGATGGAAAGATACCTTTGTCATTCATGAAAAAGGGGGAGAGATTTATCAGATGCAGAGGACAGAGAAATGATTCCAGGGGGAGCAATGGTCACAAAGATGCAGAGGACATAGGCATGGTTCTAGGGGGAGCATGAGTGATATGAATTCAGTATAGCATGAACTGATTTCAGTATTCCATCAAAGTGTTTCGATCAATTCCAAAGGGGGATATTGTTGATTGATGTTGGTTGTCATTGATGTCAACCCTTGAAGAAAGTCCCGTAGTGAATTCTAGTAGCACAAAGGTTTGGGTAATGGACCCAAAGTTGTTTCATGTATAATGGTATGAGTTTAATATATTTGAAGGTAATACTATTCTATATAGATATTACATTTTATTACATTTCCATTGGTATGCATAACATCACATAACTCCTCACGGCTAGAGAGTTATGGCCATGAGAGGCTAGAGAACCCAGGTTTGGGTAATGGACCCAAGTTTGTTTTATGGATAATGGTATGAGTTTTGATATATTTGTAGGTACGAATATTCTAGATGGATATTACATGTCATTCCATTTCTGTTGGTATGTGGAACATCACATAACTCCTCACAGTTTGAGAGTTATGGCCTTACGAAGTTGGAGGACCCTCATATGTCATGTAGAATCCCCAAAACGTCAAAGTAGTCAAAGTGGTTTAAGAGATTTTAGAAGGTAAATAATAAAGTGAAGTGATGAGTGTACTATAATTCAATGTGAATACAAAATAAATTATTTAAATAATAATTTTAACGGAGAAATTAGAAGTGGCTTAACCCTAAAATAAGGAAAGTGGGCAAAGTGACCTAGAATATGCTTTTAAGGAAGCTACTTGGAGAGTATAAACAAGAGGCAAGGCTCTATCATTTTACATCACACTTGAGAATATTGAATATCTATAGGTGACTGAGGTAACCGAAGGATATATAAGCCTAATTTCAGAGGGGAGGTGAAGAAAAGAAGGCCAGAATTCAAGGAAGGATAAAGGGTGAAATCATGAAGGTGGGTTACACTTTTGCTTGTTTTATGACAAAAAAAACTGTATTTTCACAAGTTATTCAACTTCCGACATATAAAAGTATTTTTTTTATTTATAATTTCACTTTCCAGTAAAAACAAAACTTGTGAAGAATTGTGTTAGCTTTCTAATGACTATTTTTCAAATTTTTTTTATCACGATTTGATATGTCAAATTGACAATTGTTTAACAGTATGTTTCTTAAACACAGAATGAATGATAATGAGTTACTTATTTCTACAACAGTGTTTTTTTAATTAAACTTATGTTTTGAAAAAACAAAATATACTGCAACAATCTACAGAGACTCTATTTTATTATGACTATCATTTTGAATTTAACGGATGAATATTATAATTTCTAGAATTTTTTGAAGTTGACCAAGCTGAAAACGTTGCA